>JAPMUY010005164.1:42500-162500 GCA_026901105.3 Galaxias olidus | reverse complement strand
TTTTTTTCCCTTCTTCTTCTTCTTTGTTATCTTTCCCGCCAACGCGCTTCGTCGTACAGCTGCATTGGACTGGCAGCAGACTGAAGGATCGTCAGGGGGAATGTGGTTGTCACGTTTCCACCGTCCTCACACCCACAGATTGTTAGCACAGGGCTATGGCAGCCCCGGGGGTGGGGGGAGTTGGGGGGTGGTGGTGGTTGGGGGGGTGGGGGGGACGGACGTTCCCATCCCTTTCATCCTCTGCCCCCCTCTCTTTCTCCCTCACTCTCTATTCATCTAAATCTGCCTTTATCTACCATATCAAGCATTTCTCTCTGAGCAGTTCTCTTTTTTTCTAGCCACCTCTCCCTTTTTGCAATCAACCCAAGTCTTCTTCGCCTCTGCAACAGCCTTTCCTCCACGTTCCTCTCTCTCTCCCTCCAAAGCCACTTAGGGATTCAATGCGCGCCGGAGAAGCCAGAGGGGGGGAGGGAGAGAGGGAAGGACAGGGTCTGCGAGAGAAACAGAGGAGGGCGGAGGAAGAGACAGGTCATCGTGTCATGCTTCAATGCGATTGTCCCCCTGGCAGCGGTAGACGCCTCCATCGGCTCCGTTGCATGTGTTAATTATTACTCGCGCACCATTACTATGCCACTAATGTCATTGTTTTTTTTTTTGCTCTCTCATCAGCTTGAACACTGAACACTGAGACAACACTGGTTGCGTTGGCTATCTTTCTTTTTTTTTTGGGCCTGAGAAGAGAATGTCTCTCTCGGTTTTTCTGAGAGCGAGAGCATGTCTCCTTCGGTTGGTGTTAGGCCAAGAGTAGCCAGCGCAGAGTGCATGCCCTGCAGGATGCACACAAGAGACGAGCTATTGGCTGCTGGGCCCGAACTGTTTGACTCACAGATTCTGAGCCTCCGAGGCGATGGTCGGTCAGGGAGTTGGGGTCAGACATAATGGGAATGTTTCTGGGTTTATTTTCTGACATTCTCCCTCCCTCTCTCTCTCTCTCTCTCTCTCTCTCTCGCTGACTTTTCCCCTCTGGTAGGAGTGGCTGGACCTGCGTTGCAGAGGGGTGCGGAATGCCAACGCCTACATCCTGGTCTACGACATCTGCTGTGTGGAGAGCTTTGAGTACGTCAAGATGATCAGACAACAGATAGTCGAGCACAGGTATGGTTACAAAACAACTCTGTTTGCCGCGTATCTTTTGTTAGCATTTAAAATAGACTCTGGTGGGTGGGGTTTGAAGTAAAGATGGGCAACCGTCACAAAACACAATTGTATCAAAGGTTTTGTTTATCTATACTGGGAGGGTCCTACTGAGACCAGCTCCCTTTTAAAAAATGTGTCTTTCTGTTCTAAAAAAATTTATAAATGTAAGGACAGTCATGTAAGCATAGCTAAAAATTAACCAAAGACAAAACAGTTACAGCAAGCATACATAAACACAAAGAGTTTCACAATAAAAGCATTCCGTTTCTAAATAGAAGGGAATTGCATTCTACGGCGGCCCAATCTAGCGACGCTTTTATTTTGTATCAATACAAAGGGGACCAACGTCTCTAGCTGAAAGCATTTCAAAGCTAATTAAAGCCATTTGCTGAGTAGACACTACAGGCATTTTGTCCTTTTACTGGCTAACGTAAGCTCATTTAAGGCACTAATGAATCTAGTTCTATAGTCTTTTACATGTGAGGTAAGGGAGTCGTTTTTGTAGGAGGGCTTTACTGCATACTTTAATAATCGATGTGTAATTATTTATCAAGTGACATACATCAGGTGAAGGCCATCCTACCTGTTCACAAAATGTGTTCAGAAACTCTTGTTTGATATGAAAGGCACTTTCTGTGAAATGCAGTGTCATAAGAGGATTTGCTAAATCGAATTTGAGATAGAGCCTGTCGTCTTATCCAGATTCACTGTATTTTGTGTGCAGAAATCTTTTCTTTTCATTCGTTTTTTTACCAAAGCTTTTGTAAAGTTAACAACTTCCTTATGGAAGTACATGTCCCAGAGGCAAACAAAACAGAGGCTCATTGCAAGCAGGCAGGCAGGCAGGCAGGCAGGCAGGCAGGCAGGCAGGCAGGCAGGCAGGCAGGCAGGCAGGCAGGCAGGCAGGCAGGCAGGCAGGCAGGCAGGCAGGCAGGCAGGCAGGCAGGCAGGCAAGCAGGCAGGCAGGCAGGCAGGCAGGCAGGCAGGCAGGCAGGCAGGCAGGCAGGCAGGCAGGCCAACTGTTGGTTCATACAATGAGGCATTCCAGATCTGGTGACAATAATGCCAGATAGGAGCTGCATGCCCTTCTGGGGATATTTTTTTTATTAATTCAAAACACTCCCCCTTCCCAGATCCTTGACAGTTTAATAATGAGAGGACATTTGATTCCGGCACTTATGGGTGTCATAGCAGCTGGCGGCCAGGCCTTTGCAGATCTCTGGCCTTATCAGGCGACGCAGAGAATGAAAAAAAAGAAAGAAAGAAGAACAGAGGAGAACACGTATTCTGCTCTGTCTACTGGCTGCAGGCATTTGTACCTACCTGCATAATTTAGCATTTTGATGAGGCGGGTGCTGAGTGACCCTGCTTTGTTGAGTTTCAAAGAGGCGGACCTTTCCCCTAGCACGGCGACGTGACTGGCCTTCAACAGCAGTGTGACGCGTGACACACACACACACACACACACACACACACACACACGCGCGCGCACACACACACACACACACACACCCACCCACCACACACTCTCTCTTTCATTCCAGATGTGCACGTGTTGCTCGGAGGCTCTCTAGGTCCTCCGGGGTCACCGGGGAGGCGTGACAGGGCTGCCTGTTCATGGCCCGTGACAGCACATCTATTATTACTGCGCAGAGCAGAGCAGAGGGCGAACACAGCCCAGCGAGAAACAGACAGGAGACAACGCAGCCAGACGAGAAGACAAGAGGGGGACGAGGAGATAGCAGAGGGATGGAAGAGAGGGAAGAACGCAGAGGAGGAAGACGCTGTGATGGAGAGAGAGAAGAATGTTTTTAGATGGAGGAGATGACACCTACATGCGATCGTTTAATGGGCTTAGTGGGGGAGAGAGGGAGGGGGCATCTTGCCAGAAGAATTGGCCCTGGATTCTTGTTTATTCCACCCATAGCAGGATTGATACACACTACAAATCAGACACATTAATGCATGCTGAACCACACACACACACACACACACACACACACACACACACACACACACACACACACACACACACACACATACACACACACACAATCCATATTTACTCACGGCGCCATGCCTGCAAACAGCAACCTCCTGCAGCCAGTATAAACCTCATTTTTCTAGTTGTTGTTTTTTAAGCTTCCAACCCAAAAGCCCATGGCTACCTTTGATATCATGAAGGCTTTGACAGCACTGTCTCCCTCCTTCCCTCCTCTCCTCTTCTCTTTTTATCTCTCTCTTTTTCCCTCTGACTGTCTCACAAGCAGAAATACACAACCACGCGCGCACACACACGCACCCCCCACACACACACTCACACACACACACACACACACACACACACACACACACACACACACACACACACACACACACACACGTCTTTCCACTTAACTGCTCACCAAGACCTTCAAGCCCAAGTGGTTATGTGAAGGGATATTTCTGAAGTGGGCAGGGTGTGCAGAAGCCTGCTTAGTAGGTGGGTAGATCATACGAATTTCTTAAAACCATCCCTGGAGTTCAAACAACAACATCAAACCAAGTTGTCAATATTTCTTTAGAGAAAGATCTGTAAAGCAGTGGGCGAGAAGGATTTTAGTCAAACGAAACGAGAATCGATTAAAAGCTGCCCAAGTAAAAAATATACCCGGCTTAGCATCACGTGTGATGATGGCTTTCAGCTTTCCAATGCATTGAGTTTGAACCATGTTCGTCTGTTCATGGGGGATTTTCGAGGTGTCATCTCCGTGACTCAACGCTGCTGGCAGTAAAACCGGGACAAGCGTCTGAGGCTGAGGCCTCTCCAGAAACACAATAGGACACAATGGTTGCATCTCTTGAGTCATCACAGCACTTTGGGTCCCACCCACCCCCCTCCTGTCTGTCACACGTCTCCCCAGTCCAATTCTGCTTCCTGTGCCGCACGTGTTCCTCTGTGCTCGCAATCAGCTCATGCAAAGTGTGGAGGGTGGCCCCTAGGGCCCACTGGCTCTCTGGTCCACCCCCACACACCTCGGCAACTTACACGCAGGCACCGACACACACACACACCACACAGACACACACACACACGCCCATACCCAAACACGCAGGGAGATGTGTCATCTCTCCTGCAGTCACCTTAACTTCCTGTGAGAACCTTGAAGAAACCTATAACACACCAGTGCTTTTGCTGTGACTCATTCAAATGCAGCTTTTCATACCTGTTTCAATCTCCTCCTCCCACTGTTTATCTATTCCCTCTGTCTCTCTTTTTGTCACCTCGCCTTCCTTCCCCCTGTAGGGAGGGGAGCAGCAGCGAGGTGCCCATCCTGGTGGTGGGCAGCAAGAGGGACCTGCAGCGCCAGCGCTTCACCCCCCGCCGGGCCGTCTCGGTGCTAGTGAAGAAGACCTGGAAGTGCGGCTACGTGGAGTGCTCGGCCAAGTTCAACTGGCACGTGGTGCTGCTCTTCAAGGAGCTGCTGGGCATCGCCGTGGCCAGGGGCATGCGCCAGAACCACACCTCCATCCGCCTGCAGGGGGCGCTGCAGAGGAACCGCTGCTCAGTCATGTGACCCTTGCAAGGGGAGCCCTCGCCCGTTCCCGGGCCCTGACGCGTCGACAACGGGCGCGGCGAGGCCCCCGTCAGTGACAACAAGGCACGCTGCCGTTGGAGGACGGGCCACGATGGACTATCGTCATGTAGTTGGCCTGGAGATAGCACCTCCCCCCGCCACCCCACCCCCCCCTTTGTTGACAAAAATGCCTGAGCCAATGGAATGGGGTGGTGGCGATGGACGGACTGGTGGATTCTCTATCTAAATGTCCTGTTTGTCTGAGCCGATCTTCCAATGGGACTCATTTGACTCCAGCTCATGGAGTGAGAGACACATTCCCATCATTAGCCTTCCAAAATCTGCCCTACCCTGTGAAGTGCGAGACAAACAGTCACAGAAACGATACAAACAGTCATGCTATGTGATGGATATCATTAATAACAAAAGGTCGAGCTGACATCCACCGGGCAATTATCAGCACCACGCTTAGTGCAAAGTACTTTTGTTCCTATACACAGCAACAACTCAGCAGCTTTGATGGGGTATAGTCTTGTTGTGATACCACTGGTCACACAACGTGTGTGGTAGTGTGTGTAATTCAGTGGTTTAGGAGCTGCTGGAGCTCAAACGTGTAGATGGCAATATTTTGGAGTCTTCCTTTTTGAATTCCATTTTCATATTTTTGTCATATTAGAAAATACACCAGAGTTCACCAGTAGATTAATGCATTTTGAATTCGTTTTGTAAAAGTATAGCTTGCTTTCCTTGGTAAATGTAATTATTTCCCCAAATGGAATGTCTGATGTCCCTTTCTTCCTTTTTAAAGCAGATAGAGAGAGTGAAAGTGAAAGAGAGAGAGAGAGAGAGAGAGAGAGAGAAAGATCCACTTCCTCCCTGCTTTTCCCCTGTCTTATTCTAAACATATGTGTAATATATGTCTGCTGCCGTGCAGATATAGGGCTTAAATCTGGAGACACAAAATGGGAAAAAGGAGGAATTGTAACTATGTACTGAGAGCTAGAAAATAATTGTGTGTGTGTGTAGGTGTGTGTGTGATTGTGTGCGTAAGCCTATGTAATAGTTTTCGTGTTTTGTTTAGTTGGAATTGTGTTTGTTGATGGGATAATGATAATGATACTAAAGATGGTAAATTAACAAAGCTGGTGATCGAAGGTATTGTATCAGAAAAAGCACCTCCTATTATAAAGATGTTGGCTTAACTGTTGTGTTACCGCAGTATAAACGAACATCACTTTTATAGTAGTAATGTTAGTAATTGTAACAATCTGAATCGTATTAATTAACAAAATGGCGCTGGCCTCCTAAAATCTTGCTGAGGCCTGCGTGGCTATACTGTTCAGCAGCCACTGCACACACACCAACATTCTAATAGGTTAGTGTTATGCAGAGAGAGCACAACATTTTAAAATGCATATTACATTACAGATATGTCATGGGCTCAATTCAACAACTCATCCTGGATGGAAAGTGCCCACTTGAAAACCCCTGTGACATACCTGCTCTCAACCCAAGTCCCTTCTATTGCTCACTAAAATGCTAACTTTGGATTATGTCTGTTTCTGACTATGTATGTTATAGCCCCATGTATTTTAAAGTAGAACATAGAAAGCGCTTGCACAAAGTACTAGACAGACAATAAAAGATCCAAAGACAAACATTAAAACCATAAAAATAAGCAGATGATCACAACATGTTCAATGCTGTATCCTGATCTTATATTATGTAATGTTTGAGTGGTCAAATTTCATTGTATTTTTTTTTTGACTGATTTCACGCCAAGTAAAATTGTTGCACTGAAAATAATTCCTATTGTACTGTACATATTGATTGAAGTGTTGTGCATAAATGGTCTGCATGCTTTTGTTGGCTAAGCCAACAGGTCAGGGTCTAATTGCACTGCTAATAAAATGTATTGTTGTATAGCTGAATATCATACCAGACATATCATTGTCAAGTGCAATTGAGTGGTGTGAATGTGTGTATCTGCATGGAGAGCACAATCTTACATTCCCTTAGAGCCGTATTTGATGTATTAGGACAGTTTTGAAAATAGATTTGAGACGATATGTAGCATACAGACGGATCCATTAGAAATTCATTGTTTGTGGTTGTAGAATGATTTCCAACAATTGTCTTTCCGTGCGTGTTTCAAATAAAAAGGGCTACGTTTTTCTATCAGATACACGATCTGTATATCTTTTCACGTATAGATATCAGCCGTTTTATTTTGGTAATTTAAGAAATTAAATAAATATGAGAATTGAATCTTTACTGTCATAATTTCCCGCAAAACTGTTATTTTTTACATTTTACACTGAAACATAGATGTGACAATGTCGCCACCGTGCGGTAAGTTATTGTTGTGATATTGGTTGGTGACTGGGGATATTTCTACAATCTCCAGTCCTTTAATGCTATCTAACCGAATAGTATTAGCAATGATGGCACTATTCCACTATTTTCTAAATAAAAATACGTTTTCTTTTGTTATCAGCTAAGTAAAAAAAATTATGGAAATTTGATGGAAAATGGCAGACACGTTATTTAAGTAATTATTTTATGAAAAATATATAAAAAAATAACGGATTGGATTGAGCCCAAATCTGCTGTTGAATTCTACAGGAAAGTCACATGCCTTTATGTTTAGGATAGGAGATTCCTGATAACAACGTCACGTGGTAGTACATGGTCGAAGAGTACCCTGCATCAGCAAAGTGTCTTGGCAGCGTTACTCATTCTTCCTCCGGTTTCAAGCGTCATGTGAAAGATGAGCGTGTAGTGTTTATTTCACCCTTGTCCGGACCCTCCCCCTTCAAGCTCACTCGCAGCTGAGTGAGCGACTGTTCTCCTGAAGTCCGAACTGGAAGGGTTGTAACCGCGGTCCCTTGTTTATCCTGCACACACAACGTGCGGCGGAGCGGAGTGGAGAGGATGAGCGAACAGGGAGGGAAGGGCTCGGCTTCCACCTCTGCCGCGGCCCCAGCACCGGGCTCGGATACTTACAAAGGCTGGCTTTTTAAATGGACCAATTACTTGAAAGGCTATCAACGCCGGTGGTTTGTCCTCAGCAATGGCCTGCTATCATATTACAGGTAAATATGTAACGTTAGATACAGTGAGTCTTCCAAATTGAACCATACTGTCAATTACATTTTCACTAACTATCAGTGCAGCATAAATGGAAAAAAAATTCTTGCTAGCCTGCCAGCTAGCAGACGACTGGCCACATCAGTGCCTGACCATTGGCTGTCATTAAGTGTCTTTTTTTTTCTAAAAAAGATGCGCTGCCTGTGTTGCAAGTGCCAGCACACATGGCTTCTGTACTGTCAAAAAAAAAAATGGCCAGGGAGACAGCTAGCACTATGGCTCGCTGGCTGTGCAGAGCTAGTTGGCTATAATTTACCAGCTAGCTAGCTAACATAGCTTCCTAAAAGCTAGTTAACCATTTTGCCAGTAGTCATAACCAGAGCTAGACCTGTCGTTAATAGCTACCCAGGTAAAACAGGGAAACGAATCATAATTCTGTTGGATCAACGCCTTCCAGACACCACTTTAGGTAGAGGGGATTCAGATGAGTCAACTAAGCTCTCACTGCATTGCTTTGTGATATGACATTACACCTGGAGCACCAACAGTTAGAGCCAGGGGACTAGCTGTCATCATCTTCTATCACACCACTGCCTGTCTGCACTGGTGACACCTGTGTGCTAGTCATACCGATAACACCTGTGGCTTAGTTGCTTTCATCTAGGAGTCATGTTTCCTCAGGGTAATGACAAGAACAAGACAGACAATGGCGGTCACATGTTGTCAGCAACAGTTGTTCTCCCAGTCCAACCTAGTTTTCTTAATTAGTTTGTTCACAAGAGAATATAGGTCTATTCCTTTGGGGGTAGTTCTGGAAAAGGATGCGAAGCTAGAAACAGTTGTAAAACTTATGACATTTGGCAGAGGAGGAGTAATTGCCTCCTGACACAGAATGTACTTCTGCATGAGTTGTTCAAGGTTTAACCCATGCATTGCAACATGATCTGCTAGAGTAAGACTAGGTCTTAATTTTTTAATGCCCTACATATGAAAGACAAGGCAATGCCATCTTTTAACGAGAGAACTCTGCCTGTGTGTTGCGTGACTCAGAAGGTGGTGACAGAGGTAACCAAACTACCATTTGCCAACCGTGCTTCAGAATAAAGCAGCTGCAAGCCAACAACACACCTTAACACACAACTAGCTCTGTTGTCCTTTATTTTATCAGGAATGGCAGTGCCTTGTTCCAGGAAACTGAGAGTCAGTTGGAGCCAGTGTCCTGCCCCTGTTCATTCGGATGGTGAAAGTAAAGAACCCGTTCCCCTGTCCCCTCTATTAATAGTCCATTATGTTGGGAAAGACATGGCGCTCCGCTGCTGTCCCCGATGGAAAGGTAGCCCGCCGACATCCGAGTACCGAGGCAGTGGAGCGGACAGCTTCTCACAAAGGAGGGCCTGAGTAATGTCCCCTCGGCGGCAGACCTCTTTCTCTGTGCCGGTCTCAGTCTGGCTGCCAGCTTTTTGTGTTTGTCCTCTATGCCTTTCCTGGTTCTCTCTCGCTCAGCGGTTTTTAGTGTACCGTAAGTGGGGTATAAGGGAAACACGCTATCCAAGCCAAGATGACAAAATGGTCATCTGCGCCTTGAATTTTACTGTGCTGTGCTAATTTCTATATAGAAAATGAATTATTTGCTATTGTAGCTTGATGCACTTAATTCCCTGTAGACACAAGGCCCACAATATTTTCTCAGAAACTGTTGGGTAATTACCGACTTGTTCCATCCATCCATCCATTAACTTTACCGTTTATCCTGTACAGGGTCACGGGGGGGGGGGGGGGGGGGGGGGGGCTGGAGCCTATCCCAGCGGACACAGGGCGAGAGGCGGGGTACACCCTGGACAGGTCGCCAGTCTATCTACCGACTTGTTCCATTAAAAATAATATCTAATTTATTAATGTCAAGTAGGTCCATTATTCCACTCCGGGTGTGCTTGAAGCACACACAGTGTTCTTTGAGTGCCGTCCCCCTGGCTTTGAACGAGAAAACATGCCCTTTTCTATTCATGGCCACTCCGTCTGCCCAGCGTTAAGGCCTTTTTAATTCACTTTCTATTATGATTTAATACCGTCACTCACAACCTGTGTATGACATGTAGCCTAAGCGTGGTGTGACATTCCACCACTGACTAAATGCCATCCGGGACGAATAGCTCTCAGAGCGGCTCATGTTCACGTGTGCCGCGGCACGCATTGATCAGCCGTTTTGCGAGCTGATCGATGCCATCCGTTTCTCTGGCCTTTTTCGAAAAGCCTGACAGTTTGTTTATCCTTCAAGGCAGGATCTGTCGATAGTGGCTGCTGCTTTGCCCCTGTGACCCCTCCGGGCTGGTCATCGCCGCTTCCGCGTCTGGTCTGGAGGTTGCGAAAGGGAGGCGCTAGTCAAAGGGCAGCCGAGGCCCATGATCGGAGGTCTGACTCGGCAGCCCAGCAGACACACTCAGCACTTGAGCCTGTTAAAATGTAATGGGCTTTGTAGAGATGCAACGTTGCACTTGCTCCATTGAACCCCCCTCCCCTTTTGCTGATTGCTCTGACGCTGCGTCTCTCTATCTCTCTGTTAGTCTACGTCAGGCAGCCCCCTTTCTCGCGCCAACAACTTCCCATCCTTTCTTCATTCACCTGCCCCTAGAGAGACATAAGTCAAGCTGCTTAGCAAATCTCTGAGATTTGGCTCATCGTGCAAATCTTCCCAGAATGTGTGACACAGCATTCTAACACCGCCCCATCTCTCCCTTCTCTCTCTGTCTCTGTCTCTCTCTCTGTACCTCTCTCTCTCTCTGTCCATCTCTTTCTCTCTCTCTCTCTCTCTCTCTCTCTCTCTCTCTCTCTCTCTCTCTCTCTCTCTCTCTCTCTCTCTCTCTCTCCCTGTCTCCCTCTCTCCACAATCTACCCTTCATTCATTTTTTTATTTCTTAATTGTGTTTTTCCTGCAGCTTTAACGCTCTTAGCAGCACTTACTCACCTCCAGCAGGAGGGAATCCTGCTTACTGCTTTAGAGGAGATTACAGGGCGTTATCTGCCTTAGGCACTCTGTGACGTTTCAACACATCGGACCGTCGGGGTTTCATGACTGCTCTGGCCAGTTAGGCTTGGGATCCAGAGAGGACCAGTGGACACACACAGTGGACCGTCCCAAAGACTGTGGGTCTGGGGGTCCAGGGCTCCAGACTAACATTTACAGTGGTGGTGACAGCGCTGCCACAAAGTTCTTCAGTTAGTGGCAGTAGCACAAAAAGTGGTGTCAGCTTTTTTTGAGGTATTTTATATGAAATCGACGTACAATTCTTTTTAACGGTAATATTGATGCTTTGGTGTACTATACGACGTGAGAGACAACGAAAGAAACACTACCAGTTGGTAGTTCAAAAGAGGATAATAAATAATCCAACAAAATCGCCCAACTGTTTGACTAAAAGATAACTTTAGGATTTTATTAATAATAAAAAGAACACCAACAAAACTTAAGTTGCAGCACTGCCAACAATAATTCTTTTTTAGTGGCATCAGACAGATTTTTGGTGGCATAAATTTGCCACTAAATAGGTGGCAGTCCGGAGCCCTGGAGACCGCAGACCGCACCAAGCTCGGCCCCAGTTAGGGGGCTGAAAGTGGAGGTTTTGGGGCTGTTGGCATAGGCACACACTTTCCTTTGGTGAAAAGAGGAAAGTCCCTGTTGGAGATAGTCTGTCCTGCCTGCGTGGTGCATCCCACAGCCTCAGCCTCAGTCAGAGAGGCTGGAGCTGGAGATGGGCCGAGGAGGCACGGCAGGGACACTGTGATCTAATCACATTAATGGCCTCCTTCTTACTGTCGCTTAGTGTGTGTGTGTGTGTGTGTGTGTGTGTGTGTGTGTGTGTGTGTGTGTGTGTGTGTGTGTGTGTGTGTGTGTGTGTGCAGGAGCCATTGTGCGTCTCCGCGTGTTTTGAGAGAGTGTTAGTGAGCGAGGGTGAAGTTTGAATAGGAGCTGAGCAACCTCCAGTGTCCTCGGTTTCAATCTGTCAACGGGTGCAAGTCATACTGTCCACCGCCACTCTATCTCTGTGCATAGTCTCATGTTTTCATTTCTCTCGCTCTCTACCCCCTCCCCTTCCCCCTACTCTCACTGTTTCCTATTGTTCATGGCACTTCTTCATTATGTTACTCTCTTTCTCCCTCCCTTTCTCTCTCTCTCTCTCTCTCTCTCTCTCTCTCTCTCTCTCTCTCTCTCTCTCTCTCTCTCTCTCTCTCTCTCTCTCTCTCTCTCTCTCTCTCTCTCTCTCTCTCTCTCTCTCTCTCTCTCTCTCTCTCTCTCTCTCTCTCTCTCTCTCTCTCTCTCTGTCTCTCTCTGCTCCCATGCTGTGTATTATCTGCTGCCCCTGTGGTTTGATGTGTGTTTACTTGTCCACGTGCTCACACGGGTCTGTGGCCGTCTCTTGTTCCTGTGCGTTGAGTCGCCATTGTGTGTGTGTGTGTGTGTGTGTGTGTGTATCATTACATGCTCCAGATCGGTGGATTTGTGTTTTATGAGGATGTGTGCTCAGGAGAATGACAGGTAAAATCCCTGTGATGCTCTTGCACCTCAGCTCTACATGCTTAAAAACGCCCCTCCTCTCTGTCTTCTCTCACTCAATCTCTCTCTCCTCTCCTCTCTCCGTCTGTTCCTTATCATTCCCTCTCCTCTTCCGTCCCCTTCCACAGCCCTCTTGCTCCCCCTCCCCTTATCTCCTTCTCCCAGCTTTGCCTTGCTTTCCCTGGCTGCTGCTGGCTAGTTGGCTGTGCCCCCTCCTGCGCATGGCCCCCCCCCCCCCCACCCCCCCCCACACACACACACACACACACACTGGTAACGTGGACCAGCATGGATCTCATCTCACCCATCGGCAACACTCTCACGGTCGGCTGACCCAGTTGGTGGCAGAGCCCTCACAGGCCCGGCTAGCGGCTAGGTTAGCGTAGCGGTCAGGCAGCTGGTCATAGGGAGTCTGGACTGTGGAGGAGCTGCGCTCTGTTTTCGTGCTTTGCGTGGCTCCATTTGGCATACTCCGCAGTTCCTTGTGGAGCAGAGCTTAACCTCTAACCTCGTCCCGTCCCACTTCTCCCAACCCTAACCCTAACCCTAACCCTGACCCTGAGGGACCACAGCCTCTTGGCCAGGACACCAACCAAGGCCCTCCCTCCCTGTCACCAGAGGCTGCAGAGAGTCCAGCAGAGAGACAGCTGCTGGTGACACTGAGGACTCAGGGAAAGTAGATGGAGGGGTGAGGAGGGGGGACATTATTTGGCAGGGACACCGTGCATGTAAGCATGATTTACCGACTAGTTTATCTACCACACAACGCTCCTACGCTCACACGCACGCACACACACACACACACACACACACGTGTACTGTATGCTGCACTGCCGGACTGGCTAACGGCCCCAGCGGCTGCTCTCACCGTGTCAGGGGGTTTAAGGAGTGGACATTCCACCACGGAGCTGGAAGCGATACTAGTATGTCTGAGTCTCTGACAATTGTGTGTCTGCCAGCACAAACACGTAAAAAAAACACTCTCTGTTGCTCTTTGTCCCCCCCCCACCTCTGGCTTCTCCTCTGTCCCTCTTTTCCCATCTTTCTTTTTTTCTCTCCCTCGCTGCTCATTTGACTCCGCTTTTGTCTGCTGTGCCTCTCTCTCTCTCTCTCTCTCTCTCTCTCTCTCTCTGTCCATCTCTTTCTCTCTCTCTCTCTCTCTCTCTCTCTCTCTCTCTGTCCATCTCTTTCTCTGTCCATCTCTCTTTCTATCCATCTCTCTCTCTGTCCATCTCTTTCTCTGTCTCTCTCTCTCTCTCTCTTTCTCTCTCTCTCTCTTTCTCTCTCTCTCTCTGTCCATCTCTTTCTCTCTCTCTCTCTCTCTCTCTCTCTCTCTCTCTCTCTCTCTCTCTCTACCTCTGGCTGTGTGTTCTCTCTGTCAGTCCTCGCTGTGCCCCATTGTTATCTCTGGCTTCAGCCTGGGAGCTGGGAGACAGACAATAGGCCTGTTATCCAGCAGCACACTGTGGCCCGCTCAGTGTGAATGTGCAACAGTTAGCCCTGGGTCAGACTCGCCTACAGAAATACTGTACACACACACACACACACACACACACACACACACACACACACTACACACAACAAGAACATGTTTTTGAGAGTTTGCAACAATGCAGACATTCAAGCTCTCTCTCTTTGCTTTCACGGTGGGCTTGTTTGATACAGGTGTATGTTATGGGGCGTGCTAGCGAGAATGTGTTTGTTTGTTGGAGGACCGGTAATGCAACCTGGCAGTTTAGACTGTTTGGAACTAGGCCTACCCGATTCCCACTGCATGGCTTTTTCTGCGCGACTGTTTGGAACTAGGCCTACCTGATTCCTGCTGCATGGCTTAAACATATGCTTGTTTGGAACTAGGCCTCTGTTCCTGCCGTCCTCCTCACTGCCCCGCTTCAGCCACAGTTTGCTTTAGAAACTACACTTGTTGAATTGTCCCCCTTGCAGCCTCGAGCCCTTTCACAGCCCCTGAAACATTGCTCACATGCTCAAACACATGTTAGCATTTTGCCGTGACGAGGATCTCAGTGTTAAAGACACCGTCAACATCTAGTGTGGACTAAATTGTGACGCTACTCTGCAGTAACTACTACTGTTCTATCTTAACCGCTTTTTATCTGTTTCTGTGTGTTTCTGTCTGTTTTTTTTGTCTCTGCGCCTTTGTGTGTGTGTGTGTGTGTGTGTGTCTGTCTGTCTGCCTGCCTGCCTGTCTGTCTGTCTGTGTGTGTCTGTGTGTTTGTGTGTCTGTGTGTCTGTGTGTTTTGGTCTGTGTCTCTTCGTCTTTGTGTGTGTGTGCGTGTGCGTGTGTGTGCGTGCGTGTACCCCCTCTCCCCCCTCAGGACGCAGGCGGAGATGGCCCACACGTGCCGCGGCACCATCAACCTGGCCACGGCGCACATCGACACGGAGGACGCCTGCAACATCGTGCTGAGCAGCGGGGGGCGCACCTACCACCTGAAGGCCAGCACGGAGGTGGAGCGCCAGAGATGGGTCACAGCGCTGGAGCTGGCCAAGGCCAAGGCCATCCTCATGATGAACGATCAGTCCGGTGAGGGCAGGGCAGCCGCGTGTGGGCTTTTCCAGGAGAGTGTTTCGCCTCTTTTCTTTCGGGTGTCTGTGAAAGAAAGACTGTATGTATGCCGAACAAGTAAAATTAGGACAGGGGATGTTATCTTGGGTGTAGCTTTGTGGATTCACTGGAACATTCTTTGAAAAGCTTTATATTTTTTTTATCAAGATCACAAAGAAACTTTCGTCCAACTAATATCTGGGAAGTATGAGAGAGAGAGAGAGAGAGAGAGAGAGAGAGAGAGAGAGAGAGAGAGAGAGAGAGAGAGAGAGAGAGAGAGAGAGAGAGAGAGAGAGAGAGAGAGAGAGAGAGAGAGAGAGAGAGAGAGAGAGAGAGAGAGAGAGAGAGAGAGAGAGAGAGAGAGAGAGAGAGAGAGAGAGAGAGAGAGAGAGAGAGAGAGAGAGAGAGAGAGAGAGAGAGAGAGAGAGAGAGAGAGATAACTCAAAAAAGAACAACAGGTATCGTATTGTGGATACGATAGATATTATAGTGTTTTTCTGGACTGAACGACTGTTCAGCGACAGGACCAGGATCTGGAAGGCACAGCCTTGCTAAAACAAAGGTGTGGTTGGGCCAGGTGTGCTGCCGGAGCAGTCAGGGAAGGATCGCCTGTGTTTGGTGACAGGAGACCAGGCCACCGCGGGAGGTTCTTTGTTGTTTCTTTGATATGTGCGTCTCCTCTTGGTTCAGAATGACCTCCAGGTCAATGCGCGCGCTGCCCCTGATGGCCACGTTTGATTGACAGCGCCTCGGCCTCCATCGTCGTTCGAGACACAGCGTCAGCGAGACGGCAACGTTCTCCGGTGGAATCCCTTTTATGGACGGTTCCCAGCACGACCGCTAGGGGGCAGTGTTGAGCTCTACTGCGAGTGGGGGCGCCGCTCTAAGGCTGTTTGTGCCAACGTTGCCGTGAGAACCAGCCCCTCTACCATTCTCTCTCCTGACAAGGGGACATTCTCCCTTCCAGCAGGACTTGTTCCTGGAGGTTGTGATTTCGGTCCGTGGTCAAAAGGTCGTGGGAAAATGCCTGGGAAAGGCTTTTCTTCTTCACTTTTCTGCTTGGCAGCTCCCCCGAGCCTGTCTGTCTATCTGTCTGTCTGTCCTGGCCCAGTCTGCAGCGTACAGACAGGTCTATGGAGACACAGCAGGGTCAAATGTTTGGTCTCTGTTGACCTCCATTTTGAATGTCTCTGTTCTAAATGTAGAGTGAGGGAGAAGTTTAGAGGGGATGGAATGTGAATTCCAGTTCAGTGTGGAACATCGATGCATTTGTAAATACCCAAGTTAGAACATTGGCCTAGTTATTATTTCGAGTTTATGTACGGTTGTGTGTGTGTGAGTGTGTGTGTGTCTATATGTGCACTTCTTCAATTATTTTGCTTGTGTGTGGGTGTGTAGCCACTGAGTGGTCTATCTAGATTACCCATCATTCACAGAGCCTGCAATTTAGTCGTCTCATCTCTTGTTACCCTGACCCTGGTCTGTGTGAGACGGAAAGAGACACAGTGAGAGACAGAGGCACAGAGAAACACAGAGAGACACAGAGACAGAGAGACACAGAGAGACCGACACAGAGACAGCATCAATGAGACTCTCAGTGGCTCCTGCTACGTGGCATTAGTCAGACCAAAGCAGCAGCAGCAGCAGCCTTTACAAACAGCCGAGTCTCTGTGCACCTCCATCTCCGACCCACGCCCCTATCCCCCAAACACTCGCACGCATACACATACACACGCACACACACACACACACACACCTCTCAAAAGAACACAGGGCTAGCTGTCACCTTCACCCCAGCCCTCATTGATCTCCGGAGGTGAGATAAGTGAAATGGAAGCCACCCCCCCCTCCCCCCCATCTCTCTCTCTCTCTCTCTCTCTCTCTCTCTCTCTCTCTCTCTCTCTCTCTCTGTCGATACGGAGACTCAAACCCTCTTTTCATGTTGACTGGCTTGATCTCGGATCTCGTTTTTCCACTCTTATTTCCCTATTTTCACCGACCCAGCGCGGAAGGAAGGAGAGTTGGCTCCAAAGACCCTGTCCCAGCGCTGCGTCTCGGTCCATCGTCGGGGTCAGGGTTCAGACCCGCGTAGCAAGGAGACGAAGGGATACACACAGACACGAGACGGTGTAGTCAATTAGCTCGCTCACCTCCTGTTGCAGCAGAATTAGCGCGCTTGATTCATCTCTAATTAGAGGCGAGTCTGCTTTCATTCCCTTATCGCCGTCTTCGTCATGCTAATCAGCCTGTCATTTCCCCCACTGGTAGCCTTTTAATAACCGAAGAATGGACCGTCCTGAATACCAAGCGAGAGAGTCCGTCGCCACTCCGTTTGAGACGTTTACAATGGCCAGCAGGTGGCAGTGTTTCACCTCACTAACACTGTGCCACATCTGCTTTTTTTTTCTTCCTAACGTTCTTTTTTTAGGGATATTAACTGACTCGGGGGGTCTGTTTCCGTGGTCTTTTCAGCCAGAGGTAGTCGGTGTAATTCCCTAACTCACCGTATTAGACGTCCAGCACAGCAAGGTGACAAAGCGCCAGGGGAAAGGAATCCCGCCCGGTCCGTAGTCTCCATGACACGGGCCGACACTCCGCAGAGTCTGGAGGAGATCAAAGGAGAACGAGACTAATGGAGCGGCCAATCAGTGGGCCTCGTCTTCCTCAGGAAACCACCTCGACAACAGGAGAGAGGGAGGGAGAGAGGGAGGGAGGCAGAGAGGGAGGTTGAGAGAGAGAGGGAGGGAGGGGGTGAGCGAGGGAGCGAGTAAACGGCAGAAGTAAATGATAGGGTGAGAGAGGAGGAGGAGGAGGAGGAGGAGGAGGAGGAGGAGGAGCGGCGGCAGACAAAGCTGTCCCACAGCAAAGTGCCGCGGCTCAGCGGGAGCCCCTCACCGCTCCTCTCTCAGGGCAAACACCGGCCATCGATCTGCACCACTAGACGGAGAGGCTGCTCAGTGTGTCCCTGACTGTGTGAGTAGACTCTCCTCTCTGGGATTAGGCTGTCTGTGTGTGTGTGTGTGTGTGTGTGTGTGTGTGTGCGCATGTGTGTTTGTTTGCAGTGTGTATGTGTCTATGTTTGTTGTCTCTCATTCTTTTGCTGCGTTCACGTGTCCCTGCATTGCTCCGTCCACCCCCACCCCCCCCCTCCTTCGTTTCCTCTCCACCTGTCCTCCCCGCCCATGGCTCTGTCCAGGGTCCTGGAAGGGAGAGGAATGCTGTTGCCACGGGGACGGCGGGGACATTGATTAGGAATGCTGCACTTCACATGCTTCCCCCTCTTTCACCCCGTCCTCCATTTCTTTCTTTACATCTCTCTCTCTCTCTCTCTCTCTCTCTCTCCTCGTCTTCCTGTCTCTCTCTTTCATTCTCTTTGGCCCATACATTCCTTTCTCTCAATCCCTCTCTCTCTCTTTCTTGCTCAATTGCTCCCTCCCCTCTCTGGCTCCGTCCCTCCCTTTCTCGTCGTCTTGCTCTCTCCCCCCCCTCTCCCCCTCGCTCTCTCTCTCTCTCTCTCTCTCTCTCTCTCTCTCTCTCTCTCTCTCTCTCTCTCTCTCTCTCCCAGTAAGGCGTCTAATGTGCGTTTCATTCAGCAAGGTTCAGGGCTGAATGGAATGACCTTCTTCTGCTTTCTCCAACTCCTCTTCCTCCTCCTCCTCCTCCCTTTATCCCTCGTCCCCTTCCCAAAGAATCCCTCTCCTCGCGTCCCGTCTGAAGCGCTGCAGGAATAGACCGGTGCGTCCCTGTATGTGAGTACATGGTCATTTTCTCCCCATTCATTTTGTGCTCAGACATCTATTCATCTCGTTTAGTGTGTGTGTGTGTGTGTGTGTCTGTGTGTGAGAGTGTGAGTGCAAGCACGCACCCTCGTTTGGGTTCAAGAGGCAGAGAGTCTGTGTGTGTGTATGCACAGATTTGCTTTAGTGCTAACAGTATTTTTTGAGGTGCTACAGAATGCGAATCTGTGTGTTGTGGAAAAGTTGAGGCGTGGAGGAGGGCTGTTCCATGCAGCTTTCATGCTGTGTGCTGCTCTCTGACAGGCTGAGGGGAGCATGGTGGGTCCGGTCTGACAGAGATCCACTCTGCCCCTCAGGGACACAGAGCTAGCTGGCATACCACAGGCTTTCACCCCAGGCAAAGCCCTCGCTCTTTGGGTCTGAGAGGGGATATCACACGCGGTAACTGTTAGAGACCGCTTCGCCTCATCCCTCCACTTTGTTGTTACAGACTGAAGACTTCTTGACATATCCCTAATGAATTTCGGTTTGTCTGGTGGGCGCGTGCGCGCGCGTGCGTGCGTGCGTGCGCGAGTGCGAGTGTGTGTAGTTCCTGTGCTTATGTAAGAGTTTCTATGTGGATGAATGCGAAGTCTTGAGCTGAGACAGGCTGTCGTGAGAGTTGATCCCTGGTCTCTGCTGAAGCTGAACAAAGCACCTGTGTGTGTGACAACACATGCACATGCACATGCACACACACACACATATAGTGTACTGTAATGTAGTGTACTGTAGTACAGTGTACTGTTGTATAGTGTACTGTAATGTAGTGTAGTGTACTGTTGTATAGTGTACTGTAATGTTGTATAGTTTACTGTTGTATAGCGTACTGTAATGTAGTACAGTGTACTGTAGTATAGTGTACTGTAATGTAGTGTACTGTAGTATAGTGTACTGTAATATAGTATAGTGTACTGTTGTATAGTGTTCTGTAATGTAGTATAGTGTGCTGTATAGTGTATAGATGTATAGTGTACTGTAATGTCACTGCTGCAGCTAGAAGATGGCCCTCTGTAGTCAGACCTGGTGTGAGTTTGAAGCTGTGCCATGCTAAACTGAGTGGGACCTCTCTGAGACTCTCTCTCCCGCAGCCCACTGCACAGTCTCTTGCCATCTCTCTCTCTCTCTTTCTCTTTCTCTCTCTCTCTCTCTCTCTTGCTCTTTTTCTCTCTCTCTCTTCCACCTCTCTCTCACCCTCTTCTATCCCCTATGACATGCCAGCACACACCAGTCTCCCAGTAACATCATAGGTTCCACAACTCAGGAAGCGGATCTCTCTCTCTCTCTCTCTCTCTCTCTCTCTCTCTCTCTTCATCTCTCTCTCTCTCTCTTCATCTCTCTCTGTCGCTGTACTCTGGCTCTGATCTGGTTTTCTCTTTTTTTAATTGGCTCTCAATGGTTGTTCGTTCTAGGCCTCTCCTTTGTCCTCCCGTCACTCTCCAGCCTCCGCCTTTCGTTCAGTATGCAACTTCTTTCGCTCTCTCTCTCTCTTTTTCCCTCTCTCTCGCTCTCTCTCGACGGTTTCCTCCCACTTGCATTCCTCGAAATACTTCTGCACTTCGTTATCCACCTCTGCTTGCTGCGTCTCTCTTCCTCCCCTCTGTCCCTCACTCTTCCTCCTCCTCCTCCTCTCATTAAGAGAGCAGACACAGGGCAGACAGTGTTCCAGTTATGCAGCGTTGGCGTGTTGAATGAACGGGGCTGAGGCAGTGCTGTATGGACTGCACTGTACTGGTCTCTCCACAGCACCCTATCACCTGGCTGCCAGAGCGCGTCTCCCCGAGACCAGGCGGCCCGCTCTGCTGCTGATCCTGTTACATTTAGCACTCCAGTGTGGAGGCACGGGGGTCAGCTGACTCTGCTCTCAGAGAGAGAGAGAGAGAGAGAGAGAGAGAGAGAGAGAGAGAGAGAGAGAGAGAGTGAGAGAGAGAGAGAGAGAGAGAGAGAGAGAGAGAGAGAGAGAGAGAGAGAGAGAGAGAGAGAGAGAGAGAGAGAGAGAGAGAGAGAGAGAGAGAGAGAGAGAGAGAGAGAGAGAGAGAGAGAGAGAGAGAGAGAGAGAGAGAGAGAGAGAGAGAGAGTGTGTTGGTGTTGCATTTTAATTATCCATGATAACTCAAAAAAGAACAACAGGTATCGTATTGTGGATCTGTGGAGGACAATGGCGCTCCTTCTGGCCGTATACACTGGATTGTTGTTCCATGTGGGGCTTTGCCTGTTCTGGGAATAGGAGGCTCCGTGAGACTGGATGTTACAGGCCAATGAGGATCTGTATTGTGTGGGAAATACAAATCCTTTGTTAGGCAAGTGTTGTGTCCCTGCCAACACACACACGCACACATTCTCTTTCTCTCACTGATGACCCAATTTATGGCCTTTGGCGTATTTCATTTTGCCTACTCGCATACTCACTCACTAACTTTCCTCCTTCAACACTGGGGGGGGGGGGGGTCTCTGTGTTTCTATTCTGGCTTACTCCGGTTTCCGCCTCTTATTGGATTGCTGTCCCGTGGCTTATCTAGATCAGTAGTCATCTGTGGAGGATTAGTCCACACACACACACACACACACACACACACACACACACACACACACACACACACACACACACACACACACACACACACACACACACACACACACACACACACACACACACACCCTGTCATAGTGCGTTTTGTTAGTTAGTGGACAGAGACCACCAATGTACAGCCTCGTCTGATCTCCGCTGAGACACCGAGTCTGTATGAAGTTAGAAGCCTCAGGGCTCCAGACCGCCACCAAAAAACTTTCCACTATCACTAACAATAAATATTAGTGGCAGTGCTAACACTGGATTTTCGTTGGTGTTTTATCATTGATCAGTCACTTGTTAAAGGTCATATATTTGTCACAACAGTTTACTGATTTTGTTTGACAATTTGTTATCTTCCTTTGAACCCTTCACTGGCAGCATTTCTTTCTCTCTCGTGTGCGGTATAGTATAATAAAAATACAGCCCTGAGCCTGTATAAAGGCCGGCTGAGCTCCTCCTCTTGTCCGGTGCTATGGCTTCCCTCCACCTCTCCCTCACATCCCTTCAATCCCTCGTTCCTCCTCTTGTCGACGCTCCCAATAACAGGCTTGGCCACAGGCCGGGGCTTGTTGGCTCAGCCCGCCTTGGGGCCTGCCGGCCTGGCTTACCCTGGCCCCTGCAGGGGACCTGGCTGGGGGCCCTTCCTCACACACTGCTTTGGGGTGAGTGGAGCCGTGGCGCCCCATGAAGAGGCTAACACGAGGGGCGCTAAAGAAAGAGAGCGTCGTCTTGTTTGCATCCCTGATGCCCCCACCACCATTGGTCCCCCACTAAAGTATACGCGCGGTAGGTGTGTGATTAGTATTGTTCACGTGGAGCAGAAGGAAGGATACATCCGGCCGGGTGTAGGCCTGCCGCGGTGCTCCCCGTAGCCCGGACGACCATTCATGGCCCTGGTGTGTAGCAGCTCTGCTGCTGCGTGGCCCATTCACGCACACACACACACACACACACACACACACACACACACACACACACACACACTGACACACACACACTGTTGTGTGTCAGCCTGTCAACGCCCTAATCATCGGGTCCATTCACTTTCTTCCCTCCGGCATTGAAGAGAAGCAGCAGAGAGGGAGACCGAGCAGGATGCAATCACTAAGCCGGTGGTTAATTAAAGATGCTCAGCCTCCTTTTGGGTGAGTGAGTTATTATCACCACGGGAGGACCAAGCAACCCACTGGCACAGGGCTCAAATTGGATTCATATTTCCCGGGGAAAACGGCGATGGTAATTCTTGACTCCCTTTGCTCATGCGTTCTTTATGCGGTAGGTTTCCAGCTGTCTTGGTAAAAGAACCGGAGGAGAGCCGCTCTGAAATTGAAAGTAAATTAACCTCCGGAGAAAAGAGTCAGAGAATGGGGAGCAGAGAGAGAGAGAGAGTGAGACAGAGAGGAGGACAGACGAACAAAGAAAGCAAGAGATGAACAGGAAGAGAGAGAGAGAGAGAGAGAGAGAGAATGAGAGAGAGAGAGAATGGGAATGAGAATAAGAGACAGAGAAAGAGAAAAGAGAGAGACTCATTCTGAAGCTAATCATAATTCTTTCGGTTTCCGTCGCTGTGTCGGGCTGTGATTGACACACAGTTCAAATTTGCTAATAATATCATTAGAAGGTGTCTTTTTAAAACATGGCAGGCACCTTACTTGTTCGATGGTGCTGTTTTTGTCATAATGTTTCCTCGTTTGAAGTCGTCTGGCTCTCTGGTTTCTAGAACTAATGAGCACAGTCCTGCTGGATTGTGGCTGTGTCGGTTTTTCCTTCTAAATGCAGTAATTGGTCTAATCAGAATGGTATTTTATATTCCATTTTTTGTAGTAGACAGGTTCATCTAGGGCTGACCTGCTACACTTTCAAGATAACTGGTGGCAGTTTTATCGTAATGTCTGTGTGAATACCAGCAGATTCAGCATTCAGTTTCATCAAGTTTTTTTTAAAAGTAGGACTATTGGGGGAAACTTAACCACTAATAGGCAACTAGTGCACACACGCTTTAAGTTTCAAATAGAAGAACAAGATTTACAGAAAAATATTATAACTGCTCATTAGAAGAAGCTCCCATGTAGGTTTTTAGGGACTCTCTCGGGGACATGTAGCGTCAAACTATCAATCGAAAAGTGAAGTTCAAACAGATAGAATTTCAAAAGGAAAACGAAATGTAATTGATGTTTAACTGAGGTTGAGATCTTACAAGGGAGGATACTCCAGTGTGTGGGTTTTTCTAGTTGGACTTGGCCATTAATCACGATATTCTACTGTGAGACATGCTAAGTAAAGAAGTGACATAAGGACACACACACACACACAAACCTGTAAATGGTCTCTGCTTGCTTATCAGTGAACCAGTCTTTCTTCCACTGTTGACTTTGCCTCTTCAGGAAATCATTGATGAAGGTCAATTATTTTATTAATGGTGGTGTATCACATCGCTGCTCTCTTTTTGCACATTACACGCATGCACGCACATATACATTCACACACACACACACACACACACACTCTTACGCACCATTACACCCTCACCTTACAGGCTGCACTACTAACTTACTAACTTGCATTACAGACAGTGCGGTAATATTTCAGTTGCTTGTAAATCCTTTAGACAACATGACATTGTGGAACGCAGCATTACGTCCTATGTCTTTGTCTTTCGTTGAGTGTGCATTGCAGTCCCACTCCACAGCACCATGCCCCTTGCCGTAGGTAGCGGTTGCTGTTGCGTGAAACAGTCTTGCCCCCACGAGGGGCCTCATAGATATCTATTCTGGACGAGCAACATGAAGGTGACCTGCCACGCAGTCTTCCTCCATGTCCCCGCACAACAAAAAGCATCACGTTCCATTTTGCGTGCTGTCAATGGGGTTTAGATGAGAGCCCATCCAGCAGATAGTTTTAACCCAACATATAGTCAGTCATCTACTGTGCGAGATAAACTCTGAGACATCATTTGTTACAGGAAATAAGTTTGTTTTTCCTCTATCCTATTTATCTTTATTTAAGCTGAATGCGATCCAGAATCGACTACATGTTGTCAATAGCATGTTATCCACTTTAGCCAAAGAAGCGCTGGCATTTTGGGTCCAATACGGACGTGGTGTGTTCTAAAACAGTATTCTACATGAATGTTTTGTGTTTGGTTGGCCCTGGTCCTGCAATGTAGAATTAGAATAATTCACACAGACGAAAGTGACAGGCAGCCGCTGGGGCTAATGCGAATAGATTCCCTGCTATCTGTGATGAGTAAGTGGCCTAGCCGTTGATGCTTGAAGAGGGTAATTTGCGTTGCTAAACACCATTAGCCAATTAAAGCCGTCGATGTTGGCTGCTGCTGTGAGTGCGTTGACCAGCTGCGGCCAGCACCCCGCACCCACCCTAAAGCTGAGCACGGAAGAAAAAAACATGGTTCAACCGTGTTCTAGTGGTTAGTCCTGCAGCCATTGATCACGTGGGCTATGGCATTTAATGCCATTGTAATTCACACACACACAGACACACACACACACACACACACACACATGCTCAAACATGCACTCAAACATAGAACATGGATGAAATGCTCTGGTGGCCAAGGTGACCTTGGAATGCAAGCGGGCTGAGCGCGTGCCTTGGCGGTCGTATCACAAAGACCCCCCTCCCCCTGCCGTCAAACAGGAGGGAGGTACCGAGCAGTGGGGGGCTACAGGGGCTTACGGTCGTACAGTGATCGCTAGCCGTGTCCCATCCTCTCTGTGACCTTGCCCTTCACTGTAGCGCGGTCCCGCTCTCCCTCTGAGAGATTCAAGGAGAGGTGCGGATGGAAAGGGACCAGACGGAGGTCTATTGCCGTACAGAATATAAATCCTTTTTTTTTCTCCTGAAATTGCTGAAATAGCGTTTGTGTCATCTGACCTCGTTGTCGACATGGCACCTTGGCTGAATCGTGTCTCTTGTCTCTGTCATCCACCTCGTCGTCTCCTCCTGCTCCGTCCGGTGACGTGCGTGCGTTGGTAGGCGATCCTTTACTACCGCCACGCCTTCCTGTCGGCGGTGGCCCGCTCCTCAAACAGTTAACCATTGGCTTTGGCGACAGGCAGGACGGCGCGGGGGGACCGGGGGGGGGGGGGGCTAGGAGGAAGCAGCAATGCATTCTGGTCCAGGTTCTATGGCTGACTGCTGGCTGCCGAGTCCTATCTCCTCTCAGCCTCTCTCTCTCTCTCTCCTCCCTCCCTCTTTCGCTCCCTCCTCACCTCTCCTCTCCTCCCTGCGCTGCATCCCGAGCAGCATGTGGAGGAGAATTGTAAACGTGCGGCGCTGTTCCAGTGTGTGTGAGTGTGTGTGTGTAGTGCTGCGTGTGGGTGTGTGCGCGTAGTGCTGCGTGTGGGTGTGTGCGCGTGCGTGTGTGTGTGTGTGTCCGGGAGGAAGAGAAGCGAAACGAGAAAGCGAGAGAAAGAACGCCAATGCTAGGGGGGAGTGCCTGCTCCGCTTCCCCTTGTCACTGTGCCCGCGTGTGTGTGTGTGTGCGTGGAGGAAGGGGGGGGGGGGGGGAGCACAGAGTAGCGTACGTCTGTGTGTGTGTGAGCGCTGCAATGCTGAATAAGGAGAACGCCAGGCAGCCTTCGCCCCCCCTCGGCCGGCTGGCGTAGCGGCCCAGGGCGTTGTGTGTTTTTCTGTGCGCGCGTGCGTGCGTGCGTGCGTGCGTGCTTGTGTGTGTGTGTGTGTGTGTGGGGGCGCGTGCGGTCTCGGGGGCGAGGGAGCGCCGAGCCAGCGCTGGCCAGACCTCGGGGCCCTGCGGAGAGCAGGGGGATGAAGGGCCGGAGCTGCTGGGAGCCCGGGACGGCGCGCTCCTCCTCCTCCTCCTCCTCCTCCTCCTCCTCCTTCTGCCACTCGGGCTGCCTGAGCCGAGTGACCGGGCCGGGCCAGTACAGCTACAGCTACGGCAGCACGGGATCAGACAGCCTCCACTCGTCCCGCTCGCCGCCCCGCCGGAGGAAGAAGAAAGCCTCCTGCTCCTCCTCTTCCTCCTCCTCCTCCTCGCCCGCCTGCCATCTCCTCCACCTGGTGTGCCTGAGAGGTTAGCCGTCCCTTCTCCGTCCTCCGTGGGGTGGTGGGGGTTGGCGGTACGGCTAGGCTGGCTAGCTCGCCGTCCCGCGTGCAGCTCTGCTACCAGCGCTGGCTGCTGCCTGAGAGGCTACGCTACCTTCGTAGTGCTTATCGGAGCCGTCTGCTCTCTCTCTCTCTCTCTCTTTCTCTCTCTCTCTCTCTCTCTCTCTCTTTCTGTCCCCACCCTGCTCCCTCTCTCCACCTCCCCCTCCTACACTCATTTGCTCCCTCTGTCTTTCACCCCCTCTCTCCATGTTGCTGTTTGCATAAGTAGGTGTGTTGCAATGCTAGCCTTCTTGCTGTGTTAGCTGGCTTTTTGACCGGCTCTGAGCCTGTGTGATAAGTTCATTTTAGCAGTACAGTCGGTTTTGTTTATGATGCCATTTTGCATTGCAAAAAAAAAAGAAAAGAAAAAAGAAGATGCCTTGTCAAGTGGATCCCAGGGTCTTAGTGCCGGTTACAATCTGTGTTCTGGAGATGAACAGTGTAGGACCTCTTAGGATATTTAACGTCTAATGTCATGCAAGCTGGTGTTCTTTGTCAACTAAGCTAATACTCAGTTTAAAGATGCTGCCTTCCTGGAGCTTTATATTACTGTACCCATTGTGTCATCAGTGTAATGTTTAATTGTGCATTCTGTAACGATTACCTAGTGTTTAATTATTTTACGTTTAAACATATTTTTTGTGCCATGTTCCTTGAGATAATGTGGGCTATGCCATGGGCAAGGGGAACTGTCCCCTAGGACCGGGTCATAGCCAGGGATACAGAGGTATAGGAAGAGCAGCTGGGGTCTCCGTTTCTAGGAGCTCCAGGTTGTGTGGGTGTGTGTGTGTGTGTGTGTGTGTGTGTGTGTGTGTGTGTGTGTGTGTGTTTGTGTGAGGCACTGTGTATGTTTGTGTATGTGCATGTTTGTCTGGGGAGCTGTGCGTTCATGCTTCTTTTCCCTCTGTTTGTCCATTTGTTTGACTTTACAATAATGCAAGGTTATGTTAGACATGACCATAGCTTAGGCTTTTGCACACATCACATGCCCAAACATACACAAAATAACAGAGTAAACAAACAAATCTGCATTCACAAAAACACACATAATGTTTGCTCTTTTTCACAAAAACACACATAATGTTTGCTCTTTTTCTGAAAACACACAATGTGCTAAAAACCTCGTCTGGAACTCTCCTTGTGATAACTTTCCAACTACGCAGACAACACTGTGGATTTAATGAAGTGTGCTTTTTGTGATGTAACCTCTCATCTGGACTGCTGCAGAGATTGTTGTAGCGCCTGTAGCCGGGCTCCACACCAACATTTTACACTGATGGCGGTGCTGCCACGAACTAAACTGGTGGCAGCTTCTTTTGTGTGTTTTTAATGAAATCCTTTTTTCAGTAATAAGGCACTACTATACTGCATGAGAGACAAAGAAAATGCTGTCAGTGGGTAGTTCAAAGGAAGATAATAAATAATGAAACAAAATCGGCCAACTGACTGAAACATGTCCTTAGGATTTTAATAATGATAACACCAAAACAACGAAAATCATATGGCAGCACTGCCACCAATCATTTTTTTTTAGTGGCAGTGGACAGATTTTTGGTGACAGTCTGGAGCCCTGGCCTGTAGTGATGGCCCAGTCGCCCCTGCTATTCCACCTGGCACCTCTGGTCTGAACCGCTGCAGAGATTGTTGTAGAGCCAGTGGGGATGGCCCAGTCGCCCCTGCTGTTCCACCTGGCTTTGTTTCCTCCACAATGCTCTGACATATCTTAGGCATATCAGAATTACCTAGCAGGCGTCAAATATTCTTCCGGAGGTACCTCTAGCTCATTATCGGGTGTTTTGCAGTGCGCACATTGACCAATTTATTTCCCTGTTTTTGCCTCTTATTGTTTTGTTTTTGAGTGACAGTGGTGTTTACAAGAGCCGATGTTTTCCTCCGTACTCCTCTCTGCGTGTTGGCTGTCAGCGGAGCTGCTTTGATTGGAAGGCGAGCGAGTTGCTTGTCACTAATATTTTCTCCTCATGCGGCGACGGAGCAGGTTTCTGCGGTGGCTCATGCTCCGCTCTCCCCTTCAGGGCTCTACTAGGTGTAGCACAAGCTTTGCGTTATTGGGGGACATTGTTTCCTAATGCTCTCCTCCGGGCTTACGTGCCCTGTCCTCCCACACTAGCCTTCCATGCTTGCCCTTCCCAGCACAGACCCCCGGGGGCCCCGGATGTGCTGAGGCCGCGTTTGGAGGAGACGGGGCCCGGGCTAATGACTGTGTTCTTCCATAACCTTCAGTGGACTGGTGTGGAGGGACGCACCTCCACCAGAGAGTGGCCTGCTCTCAGGCTCAGGCTCCTGCTCTCAGGCACCATCCCGGGGCTCCCTGAAGGCCCTGCCTGGGTCCACCCTCCATCCCCAGCTCACCCCCCCTTAGCTACTGCTCAGGAGAAGGTGTTTCTCCTCTCAGACCGTACTGTAAGTTTGGGTTGGCGTTTTGTTTAGCCCGCAGAATGTAGAAACTGTTTGCTTGGTGTAAAAAAGCAGATGTGTTTGTGTGTTTGCATTTTCTCTCCATGGTTCGATAGTTTGCTTTAGAAGTCGACTGTGTGTGTGTGTGTGTGTGTGTGTGTGTGTGTGTGTGTGTGTGTGTGTGTGTGTGTGTGTGTGTGTGTGTGTGTGTGTGTGAGAGAGAGAGAGAGAGAGAGAGAGAGAGAGAGAGAGAGAGAGAGAGAGAGAGAGAGAGAGAGAGAGAGAGAGAGAGAGAGAGAGAGAGAGAGAGAGAGAGAGAGAGAGAGAGAGAGAGAGAGAGAGAGAGAGAGAGAGAGAGAGAGAGAGAGAGAGAGAGAGAGAGAGAGAGAGAGAGAGAGAGAGAGAGAGAGAGAGAGAGAGAGAGAGAGAGAGAGAGAGAGAGAGAGAGAGAGAGAGAGAGAGAGAGAGGGGGGTAGTGTGTGTCGAGTGCAGAGCAGACCGGCACTGTGTTACTTGGTTTAACCTGCCGTCTCCTCCATTTGTCTTCCAGGGGATGCAGCTCGGGGGAGACAGTTGGCAATTACTGGCCAGGATTACTCCCTCCTCTCTCCCCTGCTCCCCCAGGCGCTGGGCTCATAGGCCCGTCTCTCCATATAGATTCTTCTCCTTTTCTTGTCACTGGTTCGGTCGCTCAAACTCGGTCGCTAAACTTAATCCCAAACATGCCTGGCTCACTGTACTTTATCTGACGGTGTTTTCACACTCTATCTCTTTCTCGTCTCTCTCTCTCTCTCTCTCTCTCTCTCTCACTCTTTTTCTATTTCTGTCTCCGTCTCTCCCGGTTTTTCTTTCTACCTCTTTCTCTCTAACCGCTCTGTCTTTCCCACTTAACCTCTGTTCTCTTCCCTTTCTAAGCCCGTGCTGTCAAGAGTCTGACCCGCTCTGCCCAGACAGATGCATGCAGGGATCTCTCCCACGCTAAATCTAACGGCTCCTCGGTGTTCCAGCGGTGTGCAGTGTGCAGCCACGTCTCAGCCTCTGCTGTGAGGGTGGCGGGGCAGAGCAGGAGATCGACGAGGTGGAGTACGTCGTCTTTGTCCACGGTGCAGTGTAGCCTATGTGCGGCTGACATTATAAAGAAAGACTATCTGAATAGTTCAACAGACCGAATGACCCAGACATGCTAGTGAGAGGTATAATAATTAGTGCCAACAAAGTTAGTGAACTCTAGTATAATGCAAATCATAAAACATGTGTTTAGTTGTTCCTTTTGTTTGTCCTGATGGCTGGTGTTTGTCTTTTATGGTGAGTTAGGATGTGTTGGGTAACACCTGGAGAGACAGCCGTTAACTTCACTCCCTCCCCGTTTCACTGCCACCTCGTCTCGCCATATATTCAACACTTTTCCCCTTCACTCTCTCTCTCTCTCTCTCTCTCTCTCTCTCTCTCTCTCTCTCTCTCTCTCTCTCTCTCTCTCTCTCTCTCTCTCTCCGTTTGTTCCTTAAATAACCGCTGGGGCCGAGGCACGTGTGACAGTGTAAAGGATGAGCGAGGACGGAGAGAGGAGGACTCAGACAAGAAGGCTGGTGGTGAAGCTGTGACGATGGGGCGCTGATCCACTCCTAAAGCCCTGTTTTATGGGCGCCAGCACACATCGCTCCCAGACAGAGTTTTACTGGAGCGCTCAGGGCTGGGGACAGTACAGTGGAGACAGCAGAGGCGGTCTTGCGTTCTTGCGTCGCCGTGGCCACTGGCTAGGTGTGCTGGGAGGAGGGTGAGGAGGAGGAAGAGGAGAGGAGGAGGGGCGACACGCTGTGCCCTTGAGGCGTGACCGGCGTGGTAATGAACCCGCTCCGCTCCCTCTGCCCGGCGCAAGCGGCAACCTTGGGAGCCATCCGTCCACATCCGTTGTCACGAGCGGAAGAGGGGGGAGGTAGGGGAGGAGCAGGATGGAGGAAGGGGCTAAGGTAGGGGAGGAGCAGAATGGAGGGGTAGGGGGCTGAGGTAGGGGAGGAGCAGGATGGAGGGGAAGGGGGGTGAGGTAGGGGAGGAGCAGGTTAGAGGGGAAGGGGGCTGAGGTAGGGGAGGAGCAGGAGGAGGGGAAGGGGGGTGAGGTAGGGGAGGAGCAGGATGGAGGGGAAGGGGGCTGAGGTAGGGGAGGAGCAGGATGGAGGGGAAGGGGGCTGAGGTAGGGGAGGAGCAGGATGGAGGGGAAGGGGGCTGAGGTAGGGGAGGAGCAGGATGGAGGGGAAGGGGGCTGAGGTAGGAGAGGAGCAGGATGGAGGGGAAGGGGGCTGAGGTAGGGGAGGAGCAGGTTAGAGGGGAAGGGGGCTGAGGTAGGAGAGGAGCAGGATGGAGGGAAGGGGGCTGAGGTAGGGGCTCTGAACAGGAACACTGACCTGGCGGCACACAGATCCTTGGCTATCACTTGACTTAACTGTTACTGTTAGCCTTGTGTTGTTATTAGTCCACTGACTTGGTCCTGTGATCTAGAACATGGACTACTCTAAGCTTGTTTCATTAGAGACTGGATCAAAAGCAGGACTGTTTCAGAAAGGAAACGTTTCCAGCCCTTTGGAAGAAATCTCTCAGACTATTTGACCTGAGACCTTTTTCAAGTTTTCTAAACCGTCCTCCCGGCTATTTATATCGTGGTTTCAAAACGCTGTCAAAGTTAAACCAAGCGGTTTGAACTCTTACACAAGGCGTTCATTTCAAAATAATGTGACTGGTCTACTGTGCACAGCAGTTTCTAAATGACATCTTTTTTTTTAATTGGGCCAGAGTTTGAGAAAAAAAAAAAACTCAACTTTTGCTTCTTCCGTATCCCACTCTGTCCCGCTCTGCGCCACCAAATCCAACCTTTCCCCCTCTCACATAGGCCTCTTTCCGTACAGGGCGGCGAGTCCGATCCTCCGCTCTCCTGGCGCTGTGCTAGAACGCAGAGGCGGTGCCCGAGGTGCCGGAAAGGCAATTAGCTCTGCACCCCTTCTGCAACCACATTCCCAGCTTTAAACCAACAGGCCTATAGGCGTGTGCAACGATGTATTTTTAAGAGCGTCCTCTCTAGGTTGCTGCTGTTTCTCATTGGCAGAATGAGGGTAAATAATGAGAGCAAAGCATAGCCTTTTTTCTCCCCTGCAGAGAGTTTATGGTTCACATACCTGAGCTGCCAGGTAACTCCTGTTGTTTTGCCTTGTGCTTTTCTTATTTACCCTCTCCGTAGGGTGTTGTCAGACACAGCTCACTTCATAGGCTCGTTAACCGCATTGGTCGACCGTACCATACGGTGTTTTCAGCATCAGGGACTGTGTTGAGAACGCTGATTGTGATCTAGGCATCACGTCGTCGACACACCCTGCTCTGACTCGACCAGTCTATTCCTGTCTTTCACCCCCCCCCCCCACCCTAACACGCACCAACCTAACACGCTAACTTTAGCCCGTGGATGCTAAGAGCAGGCTGCAGCTACGGGGGGCAGTCCTCAATGACCCTCCCCTCCCCTACACACACACACACACACACACACACACACACACACAGACTGGGTCAGGGCCCGCTGTGCTGGCTCAAGGTGTTTTAAAGGAGGGGTCAGGGGTCAGGGCCTAGCGCCGCACAGGGAAGCGTTCTATGGGGTCCCATTGCACTGTTAGATAGCCCAGGCATAATCTATTTACTCCCACAACTTTTCCTTGCAAAATTATGTGATTATTCCTTCTGCAGACTTCCTCCTCCAGTTTGCTGCAGGGTGCACTGCACAGTGTCTCTGAACTGAACAGTCATGCGTTACCAATTGTTGGTTGAACTCACTCACATGCGCATGTAGCATGCAAACACACACACACACACACATACACACACACACACTTCCTCTCATCCCCTCGATCTCTGGAAGCTCTACTCAGCCTAACTGCTCCAACGCTAATTGAATTCCCACTCGTATCTGCGTGCTGCTGGTCATGAGAGGGAGGGTCTCTCTGTGGGACGTGCTCTGCTTTGACGGGTGGGACAGAGCTGGAGAGGGCTTAGCTGGCTGCTTTTCTACTCTGCTTCCACTGGGCCGGAACAAGTTGTGTGTGTGTTTTCTGGACTCCGTGCACAGTGCAGTCTAGTCAGCGAGCTGACTTTCTACATCACTCTGCAGTCAGCGCACAGCAGGAGGGACCTGTGTGTGTGTGTGTGTCTGTGTGTGTGTGTGTGTGTGTGTGTGTGTGTGTGTTTGTGTGTGTGTGTGTGTGCTGCTTTGTTTCTGACTGCCCCTGAAGATGGAGTCCCATGGGTGCAAACGGGGTAAGATATGCCTCCTCGTCCTTTCTCCTTTAACTCCCTCCCTCCCTCCCTCTCTTGGGTCTTTATTCTCTCCTCCGCCCTCCCACTCCGGGATCCTCTGTTGTTTCAAACAGAAGGACTCCCCCCCCTGTTACTGAGCTTATAAACGATAGGCGACTAGATCAGCTCTTTTTCTTATTTCTTTGATCCTCAGATGTTTGATAGCTTGGCCTGCTGGAAGAGGCACTGTGAAAGCTGCCACGCGAGCTCGTTTATCAATGATAATCGTGAGCTGTCAACGTGTATTTTTGGTTTCTCAATATTCTTCCCTCTCACCCTGGAGTGGCGATCAATGTTGCCGTGGTTGTGTTGTCTTTCGCTTTTGTTTGTTACTTGTTGTTGTTGTTGTTGCTGCTGCTGCTGCTGCTGCTGCTGCTGCTGCTGTTGTCGTTTCACAGAGTCCAGTGTCGGTCAGTCGTTTGTCAGGCAGCCAGATCAGATGGAGGTGGTTGCCAAGGTTCCAGACTGCCAGCCCAGCAGACCTCCAGACCCTATGTTGGAAGCCAGCCCTTCTTAGGCTCTCTCCTGCCTGGGATCAAAAAAAATCATATCTCCTTCCAAACTGAGACATCTGTTTGAAACATTATGATGGCTCAATGTCTCTTTACTTGTAACTTTTTCACGAAGTTTTTTTTTTTTTTTTACTGATATTTGATTTCCCCTTAAAATGGATGTATCAGATCTTGGAATGATACTTTTCATACATGCTCTTCATATTAAGCTATGCTTTTCAAAGCAGTCCTTTTACTTATTTAATGAGGATAATATATTTATTCCCGGTGGTTTTGTTAATTGTCTAAAAGTGGTGACGTTTTTTTCCACTCTCATCGAGACTCGTGCGTGCGTGCGTGCGTGCGTGCGTGCGTGCGTGCGTGCGTGTGTGTGTGGAGTGTTTGTCACTTCCCGTGTGAGGTCAGAGAGAGCTGTCATGTTCCCATTGTGAGTGGGAGGCTGCCGATGCCGGTGTGACCGACGGCCACGCTCTGCTCTCTGCCGGCGCCTCAGAGAGGTGACAGCATGACCAGGCAGTCGGAGTAGAAATGTTGGAGTGGTGAAGCGCTCCTATTAAATGTTCGGCATCACTCGCGTAGCTACCATTATTACTACTGGAAGCTCTAGGCGCTACTGAAGCAGTGTTTCAGCTCAAAAGAGGTTTGCGGCTGACGCGCCGTCTAAATGTGTGCCGTCGAATGAGGCATGGGAACGAACTCTGAAGACAAGGGCTCCAGTGTTGAGGGTCACAGTCACTGGTGACGCCGGTCAGGTCCTAATTGACTCCTGTAGGGTCATTACACGCACTGCATTTATTAATAAGGCTAATTAAGTTTATATGTCTCTTCTAAATGACCTTCACGTGCCCGCACTCGTACTCATACAGTATTCAGTTGGTTTACTTGAGGTGAAAGTCCATAGTGTTTCTGTAAATAAACGTTGTAGTCTGTTTCCATCGACATCAGCATTCCCATGCTGTATTGTGTTATTATTTTCCCCCTTTTTTTGTGTTAAAGGCTAAAAGGATTACGTTAAAGACAATGCCATGTAGTGGATGTCGCCCCGAGGTAGCGTGGATAATCTTTAAACCCCGTCTGCTAGCAACAAACACTTTCTTGCGTCGTCCCTCTTGGCATAAGCTGAAAAAATGGTGGCGGATCTATTAGGTCTACCTCCCTCCAGTGGCTGAGAAAATAGGTTTCCGCATTTCTAGTCTGCCGAGTTTTCCTCATTGTGTTTCCTGCTTTCTAACTGAAGTGAATAGATGATGTTGTCCTTCGTAAATTTACATAATTTATGTCATATTTATGTATATTATTCACGTTGTATAATATAATGAGGGGATGAGGTACCTCTGTGCATGTTTTTACTGCATTTGACCTTCCCATGATGCAGCTATTAAGGGGGTCTTTGCCCTGAAATAACCCTGGACTCCAGGGGTTTAGCATAGCGCCTGAGTGGGCTGCATCTGGGTCTGGGCCAGACCATGTTTCTCTCCCCATAGTGTGTGAGAGAGAGAAACAAAGATACAGAGCAAGATGGGGTGTTTATATATACATGGGCCTAAATATTCTGTGTGCGTGAGAGTGTGAGAAAGTGAGAGAGAGAGAGAAAGAGAGAGAAAGAGAGAGAAAGAGAGAGAGAGAGAGAGAGAGAGAGTAATATTTGGGTAGACACTGACACCCTGTTCCAGTGTGTTCTGTGTGACCCTGAGTAACCTCCCCTCAGACTGCTGGACAGATCCGGCTGATGTGGCACAGGACGTGGACGACAGACTCTCACATACCCTTGTGGAAATGCCCTGACTAGGCTTAAACACATTTGTTCTGCTTCCCAGAGTTTCACAAAAAAGAGGAAGTGTGTGTGTGTGTGTGTGTGTGTGTGTGTGTGTGTTTGTGTGCACGCGCCTTTGCACTGCACACGCTTAAGAGGAAACAAGCTGTAAAATGAAGCCAAAGAGCAAAGCAATTAACACACACATCAGTGGCAGTAATTACTGTTTAATGTGAACTTTTATTGTGTCCCTGAATTACTTAGGAGCCTCTGTCATTTAGGTGCCTCGGTGTGTGTGTGTGTGTGTTTGTATGATCGTATAATGGAAGGTAATAAAATAATAAGAGCTTTTCTCCTACAGTGTCCGCCTAGTTTCAGACCTAGCTGGTGGTTTCCTGTCTCTATCGATTCACCCTGCTGCCCCTGGCGACCCCTAACCCAGCCTGAGGGTAATAAAGCTCCCCCAGCCCACCGCTGCCTCCACGTCCAGTGTCTGTGACCAGGCCTCTGTGATAGACTCTCTGCTAGCCTGGGTACCGTGGTTACTGCTGGGGGGGGTTCATTTATTACTATGGTAACATGGGAGACTGGGCCATGTCTTGAGAGGAAATCAATAGCACGGAGATTGAGGGGATGTTTTGTATGCTGGCCCCGTAAACGATTACATGGACCCACCTACAGCATGTTTAGTGGACAGTAGTCATCAGTCGCCTTTGTCTGGAGAGTTTCAAATGTCTTGCTGAATGAAAATCTGCCGTAGTTTTATTCATCAGACTTTGGTGATCCCTAATCCTTCTCTTCCAGCTCAGCGGCTGTAACAAACTCTTTCTTTCTTTCTTTCTTTCTTTCTTTCTTTCTTTCTTTCTTTCTTTCTTTCTTTCTTTCTTTCTTTCTTTCTTTCTTTCTTTCTTTCTTTCTCTCTCTCTCTCTCTCTCTCTCTCTCTCTCTCTCTCTCTCTCTCTCTCTCTCTCTCTCTCTCTCTCTCTCTCTCTCTCTCTCTCTCTCTCTCTCTCTCTCTCTCTCTCTCTCTCTCTCTCTCCTCTCAGATGACTCCGGAGACGAGGAGCCCTCGACGCAGTCGGACCGCAGCGAGATCCAGGGCACGCTGAAGACGCTGGTCAGCAAGCTCGACGACCTCAGCACGTGCAACGACCTGATCGCCAAGCACGGGGCGGCCTTGCAGCGCTCGCTGAGCGAGCTCGAGGGCCTCCGCGTGCCCGTGGAGGGTGGGGAGAAGATCAAGGCGGTCAACGAGCGGGCCACCCTCTTCCGCATCACCTCCAATGCTATGATCAATGTGAGTGGCTGTGTGGCTCAATGGGGGTTGGGGGGGGGGGGGGGGGGGGGTTAGGGGGGCCGGTCAACCGCCTCCCGTGATGGATGTGACAGGGGCTTACTCGGAGCCTGTGATGTTGTTCCATCTACTACAGTGCAGTGTGGCCGGTCGCACCCTCGTAGTACTGTAGGAAAGGTCTTGTCACATTCGTGTAAATGTACTATAAACCTACAGTATTAGGAGTGTAATGCGTTTGCATTTTGTTTTTAAAAGATATGAACATATTTGACGTATTACCTATAACATGGTTGTTTTAGTTCTTTATCAGTGCTATTATGAGCGCAATGAAAACAACTACCTGTGAGTGCCACGTCGTATTAACCAGCTGAGAATCTTTCTCAATCCAGTTTGCCTCATCAGACTAGTCATACTCGTAGCGCTGATTTCGCAACTGTCCGTCGTCGAACTGAGTGGATCACAAGCTTCTGCGTGTTTGCTGTTAGCGTAACCAAAGTGATTAGGCAGCGGTTTATCGGGGCTCAATAAACATGATTAGTCAGTCTCCTAAAGCCTACGCTTTCCCTAAAAACAACTGCATAGCAATACAAAACTTTATCGTAATATTTGAATATTTGAATAGAAAAATGAAAGATTACAATACACAGAAAACCACCCCAAAAGCATGCATTCCAGACCCGAGGGTCTCTTTGTCTGAACTCACATATGTATATATATCCCCTTAGGGTCTCATAGATCTATGTTCCCTATTGGTCAAAAGTTGGCGCAGAGGTAAGGCCCTACACATTTGTTTATCATCAGGAGCATATAGACAATTGTGTCTTCCTCATTGGTGTAACTTTGGTGCAGAGGAAAGACCCCAAAACATCTGTTACTCATCAGCATCAGGTTCCAACCTCATGGCCTAAGCAGTGGACAGGGGAAAATGGAACCTCTAGCATACAATGGTTACGTTCATAGATTTAATTTCTCTTACGTTAGTATAGGAAGTGCAGGGTGGCCGAGGCAACGGCTTTCTCAGTCCCTTTAACCTCCACAGTCCCTCCACATCAGCTAAGTTTCATGGCGGGTATTGGCTGCAGATACTGGACCTTGTTTTTTTTGGGAGAGGAGGACAGGAATAGCCACCCCCACTCCTAGACCCTCCCAGCCTTGTGAGCAATGCCAGAACCCCCCTTACTGCACCTCTACACACTCCTGCAGTTACATCAGACCAACGCTATACAGGCACACACACAAGACCAGGTTTGTGTACATGCTCTGTTTTCAAAGTAGATAAGCCTAGTTTTCAATGTGTTGTTTTGGTTGCATTGTGCTTCTTAACGGGATGTTAGAGAGTTTCTTTGTGTATTGGGTATCAGCATGGCATTTGTTCAGGTGTAGGGGTTTGCACTTTGACCTTTTGGCTTGGGTTACAATGATCCTTTCATGTCGCGTAACAATCCTTGGCGATTTAGGGGAGCTCTGCGAGAACTGTGTTTCTGTTAACGACTTCAAAATGAGCTGGGCGTTCACGTTGCTTTCATCATCCACGTTTTTGCTGTGGGACCTTTTAAAAGACGAGCCCCGGATTTTCCTGCGCTGTCTCTTGTCGTGATGATCAATTGGTGGGAGACGCTGAAACTTACTGGACAAGCAATAAAACGTCGCCTCGCCGATGCTCCATCTCATTAAATAACCATTAGGAGCTGCCAGACGGTAGCTGTAATGAGGGAGGGAAAGTGCTGCGGTCTTTCCTCTAGTGGCCAATGGTTTGATTTTGTGAATGGATTTTTTGCAGCACTGTATTTTAAGAAGGGTAGGCCTAGGTATTTATTTTGATTATTTTTAGAGCTCGGTCTTTAGTATTTTTGTAAAGTAGCTGGGGTTTCAAAATTAAAGATGAGCTCATTCACTATCTGTGCCCCTGGCTTCTATGGTTCTGTGGTTAGTGCAGACCCTCTGTTGCAGAGTGTACTGGAACCTAAAGGAAGGCTAAGACACCGGACACTCCAGTGACGAACGATGTCATGTAACGCCTCACATGATGCCAGTGAGACGGGGAATATCACCTCAGCTTACACATACGTGTTCCTGGCCCGGCGCTCATGTGTGCTGCATTGCCGTGGCAGATATTTTATGCTCACTTTCAGTCATGTCAAGTACGCCGGGACATTGAGGTCGGCACCAGCAGCTGTTAAAACAGGCTCTGGTTTGCATGTTGTACGTTGAAACAGGTGTACTGCTACTGTACTGTAGTAGTACTTGAATTAAAACCAGCGAAACATCCTCCATTTTTACCTTGGAGGGAAACTTAGCGAAACAATCCCTCATGCTCTGACCTTTACGTTCCGAGTTCAGACGTGATGCCCCCCCCCCACCTCTCACAGGAAGTCACGAGCAGTCTGAGTTATAAAGACGAGACTCAGCAAAAAAGCAAAACCAACAGCTGAAAAGCCAAGAGGTTTTACGTTTTAGTTGCATGTAAAGCGCCGAGTCCTGGGGAAGTGAGTAGTGGCAAAATCACATGCAGTTAGGATGTGAAAGGCCCCTGGAACCTCTACTCACTCTGAGACAGACGGTAGGAGACTGAGGTAAGAGGCTCTACTTTGTCTGATAGCTGAGCTGTAGTCGGCTTTTTTAGAGATACATTGATTTAGAGAGACTGATTTGAGAATAATGTATTTTATAACGGTACTAGATTATTAACCTTTTATGTACTTGTTGGCATTTCCTGCGAAAAGTAAGCCTCTAGAGTATTAGGTGTGAGGAATGTTAGATAGACAGGGATCTAATCGGACATCCTTGAAACTCTCTCTCTCTAGTTACTGAGGAGGAGACAGAACTGTCTAGACTCCACAGGAGCAAGTAGAATTAGAATAGCTAACATTATTCCGAACATCTCGTGTTCCCAATACCCATAGCTGCCGCGGCGATAATAATGTTTAAGCTTCTCCTCATCTGAGTGGCGCTTTGAGTTGGTGTGTGTTTCCGTCATGGATCCCTGTGTAGAGAGGATAGATGGGGAGAGAAAAGGGATGGATGGCCCTTTCCCGTCTCTGGAGATCCGGCGCCACGCCTATGCTCTTGCAACGCTCCACCTCGACCCGGAGGCCCTATCAGTGTCGTCAAACCCCCCCCCCCCCACTTCCCTGCTGGTGTGAGAGGGCAGCTTATAGGAGCTCTGTGACAGGCACGGCCTCCAGCAAAGTGACTGCTGCTAGGACCACGTCCAAGCAGGTCCTCCCCCTGCCAAACAACAGGCAGCCAAGCCCCTAACGGCAGGCAGCGGGACCAAAGAGGCTTTTAATGGCTGGATGGAAAGTGAGCTTTTTGTTCCAAGCAGCACTTGGTCTGTGCGTTGACACTGGCCTTTCCCTCAGCGAGTGTGTGGAAACGGAAGGTAGAATGATCAAGAAACGTGTGGAAGTGGAAGGTAGGATGATAACGTCGGTTAGCTCCCCTTGTGTTGTTTGTGAATGTGGTCTGTCTGCACTAAGACAGGCGAGATGCTCCCCCTGTGTAGACGGGTTTGTCATGATGACCTTAGCCTGGACTGTGATTCGGGGTCGATGACCTTTACGGCTGCCTCTCTCCGCTCCGCCTCAGCAGGCGTCTGACTCACCCCAGCGTTACGGTGTCGGCCTCCACGCGCTAGCGTAGCGTTTGATCCACAGTAACCTCTCACTCTGCAGCGGCTGCCATGGTGACTCAAACGACCGCTAGTGATGAGGAGGATGAGGATGATGATGATGATGACTGGGGTTCGTTTTGGTCCTGCGTTTGAGGGTTTTTGCCTGTGGCTAAAGCATTCCGATGGGGCGCTCGTGGTGAAATCATCTCGCAGTCGAGAGTGTGTGCCCCGAGGCATAATTAGATATGCAGATTAAGAAAACTAGCCGCCGACCCCATGTTGACAGTTCGAAATGGGAAGGAGATGGTGACTCGAGTACAGAGATTATTGGCTGAAATAAAATGCGTGCAATATGCAATGGTAATGCTTTGCTATGTTGACTTGATGAAACCGCTTGATTGTGTTTCTCTCCATTCTTTTTTTTTCAACACAAGCATCCAATTTATTCCTCAGCATTTCATTAGAAAGCTAGCATAGGGGAAAATAGATTGCGCACCAGGCCTCACAATGGAGGGTCCTACACAACCACAAAATGGTTCAAGACAACAAATCAATGTGCTGCTTCTTGTCTATTGTATGTGATGAATTCATTAACAGTTGGTGTAACTGTGCTGTGTGTGTGTGCGTGTGCGTGTGTGCGTGCGCAGGCGTGTCGAGATTTCCTGGACTTAGCCGAGACACACAGCCGTCGATGGCAGCGGGCGCTGCAGTACGAGAGAGAGCAGCGCGCCCATCTGGAGGAGACCATTGAGCAGCTAGCCAAGCAGCACAACAGCTTGGAGAGAGCCTGGAGAGAGGCCCCCACACTCTCCGCCAACACGCCCAGCGCCCCCACCACCGACAAGGGTGAGCCCCCTGGCCCGTCTCCCCCCGGAGCCCTCTACACACCACTTTGACCCCCCCCGGAGATTTAGAAATAAACACGACCTGTTCATCGTTAAGCATGACTTTGTTCATTGGTGTACTGTGGTGTCGTTTTTTTTTTTGCCATCAAACAAATAGATCAGTAATGTGAACTTATGTTCTATAATAAACTGCATTAGTATCTCTTCATGGAGAGAGGGTCAGTGGATCCATTCTTGTTACTCCATGTCTGCGTTGTCATCTCTGTCCAGAGCTAGTCTCACCCATGTGTGACCAATATCTAGAGTTCAATATTGCTGCCGTTACTCTTCCAAAGTACTAGGGAGTAAATGTGAGGTATGTTCAATGTCGGGGGGATGAGAATTAGATTAAAATGGGAGACAGAGCTCTGTCGCTGTACAGTATGAGAGCTGCTGTGGCTGTGCTTGTTCGCTGAGCCGTTTGGTTAAAGTGCAACGGTCTGTACCCGTGTTGAAACATATCGGACATGAGAGATGTATGTTTTTCCTATTTGGACTAAACATATTCGTTGAGTCAGTTAGCTCCCCTGGAGGAACGAAACAAAGCTGTTATCCTGGCTGGAATGAATGTTAATGAGGAAGCAATTAGCCGTGGTTTTCCCGCCAGCCCTGTGCTCTGCTAAGGAACAACACTGCTGGACGTGTGTTGACCTTTCCCGGGCGTGTTCGTGTGTCCATGTGTGTGCGTGCTCCGTTTCCCTTTGAACGGAACCCCCGTGTGTTCCCCGGCAGGAGGGAGCGAGAGACCGCAGAAGGGGGAGGCGAGTGACGAAGATGAGGATACAGAGTACTTCGATGCCATGGAGGACTCCCCTGCTTTCATCACAGTGACGGCCAGCGAAAACACCCAACACAGGTCCGTGTCACAAACAGTCGTAGGGTCGGCCCAAGGCCTACGACGTCACACTAACCTGCACGTTTTATTACATTTTGTACATGATTAATGCTTAGTTTTGTATGCTTGGATGTCCTCTCACTGTGAGAGAAAAGTACATCTCAGAAGTTAGGAAATGTGTTCATTGTGGGTTGTAGAAGTGTGTGGAAGGTCCCTATGTGTGTATATCTAGAGGCCCTTAAAGGTGAGCCTGGTCTGATGGGAAACAGATGTGGGGTGTCTGTGCGTTTGTGGGTCTTGGGACAGAGGAAAGGTGGAGGTCTATGTAACTGTGTGTACGTAGTCATTGCTTGTATGATACTATGATTAGCTTATGTGTTAAGTGGATGAGAGTAAGACATGCAGTAACTAAACCCTGAACGTCTGAAAGGTATGGATGCACAATAGGCTGACAGAAACATCTCTGCACTACACTCGGACGCCTTCAGATATTTTTCCCCCTGCACGTTAAATAAAAGCTTTTTGACATCGTGCTCAATTAGTTTCTCCATGTGTCGGATTTTTGATTAGACAAACCAAGCACATAACCATGGTTTGGTTGCCTGGTGATGGATGCTTTGACCCCGTGACCTTGTGTTTACACCAGAGCATTCTCCACCGCCTAGTCACAGACCCCATTAAGACACAAAATAACTCGCATAGAATGCTATGGGAGCCAGCAAAATGAGTGGTGGAACTTCCTAAGTCCTGTGGGTTTGTGTGTATGCGATGTTTTATTATTTTTTTTTTTCCCTTTCCCTCGCTCCCATGGGCACCCCCCTCTCCAGTCTGTTTCTAATTAGCTCCAGTCCTCTGTTGGCTGTGCTACGCCACACGACAGCTCAGGATGCAAGGATGTTCCCTGGGTAAAACATTTAAAAAAAATGCTATTAAAGCGCCCGTCTCCATCACCTTGTTGTGGACTCATTCCTTCGAAAAAGAGAGCGCGGAAAGGAAAAAAAAAAGTAGTTTTTTTTTTGTGGTTCTTCTCAAAGCTTGTTGTCTTTCCGCTGATTTAGAGTTGGCTTAGTTTCCCCACTGCCACTGGTCCGCCAGCCTATTTCAGTCAGACACTTGCTGTCTCGCGGGACTGCCTTTGCCTCTCACGTCTCAGGATGAAAGTTCTTCTCTCCTCAGCGTCTGTCACGTACAGCAGCAGCGACACTGACGCATCCCGTTTGATAGCGCAGCAGCACGGCACGGTCGCGTGTGGAAAAAGAGCCTTCGCTACGCCTGCCGGTTTTGTTTCGTACGTGTGTTGTGGAAGACGTGCTGGCACGTCCGTGTGTGTGTGTGCGACTAGACCTGCTCGCGGTGGAGTAACGTTTGTTTCTGTGGTCGCAGGCGTTCTCAGAGTAACCTGAGCGGAGCGAGTGGTGGCCAGGCCAACGACTGGAATCAGGACCATGTAAGTCACTGCACTGCTGTCTCTCCTGCCCCCCAGTGGCTGCTTTAGGTCGCCTGTCAAGATTACGTCACCACCACAAAAAGACATGCTCAAACGCTGAATACACACACAATCACACACACACACACACACACACACACACACATGTATGCGCGCGCATACTGTACATTCAAACACAAAGGCTTCTGCTCTAAGTCAGTCATGCCACAGCAGCAGAGCACAGCTGTTGTCCTCTAGTTATATGAAGACCACAGTTGCTGCCTTTGGAAGCCTCCCGTCATGGTTACATCACCACCACTACAAAAAGACACAAACACACACGCACGCATGCGTACACATGCATACACGCCAACACACAAGTGCAGCCGTACCCATCGCGCGCACACACACACCCTCCCTTTGTGTGTGTGTGTTCTCCTCCCTGCGGTGGTGGAGATGCACAGCTGCTCCCTCCATCGTTCCTCTGGATCTTAATTACCACTCAGACATCTGCCATGCTGTCCCACTCCTCTGTCTTTTTACTCCCTCCCTCCTTTTACTCTTCCCCCTGTTCTCCTCCTACTCTCTCGCTTTTCTTTTCTCACTCTGTGCTGCTCCTCGCTTTGTCTCTCGCTTTCTGTGTGGTTCCTTTTGTCGCCCCTCTCTCTCTCTCTCTCTCTCTCTCTCTCTCTCTCTCTCTCTCTCTCTCTCTCTCTCTCTCTCTCTCTCTCTCTCTCTCTCTCTCTCTCTCTCTCTCTCTCTTCACTTCCTCGTTCCCTCTGTCTGTGTCACTGAGTTCTCCTGGTGGTGATGCGCCGACGGGCCGTCCACGACGTTCTTTGAGTTTGGCCGGCCAACGACGTCCCGTCATTTTAACTAATCCCCCGAAGTTTGTCTCGTCCTAATACGTTCTCTCTCTCTCTCTCTCTCTCTCTCTCTCTTTCTGCCCGCCTCACTCTTTTTCTACATCTGTCGTTCTGTCTGTTTGTTCACGTCTCTCAGGGGTCTCCGAGCTGTAACGATCTGTCAGGGAAGGAGCTGCAGCCTCGCCGGCAGAGGCGCAGCCACATCCCAGAGAAACCCAACTACTCCCTCAACCTGTGGAGCATCATGAAGAACTGCATCGGCAAGGAGCTCTCCAAGATCCCCATGCCGGTGAGCGCGTGAGCGTGAGCGTGAGCGTGTGCGTGTGCGGGTGCGGGTGCGTGTGCGTGAGTGTGTGTCCTGCTTGGGTTCATCAAGTAAACATCTCCCCTACACGTTCCTGATGTTAAAATGAGTGAGAAACACTGCGTGGTTTGGTGTAAATAACAAAAGAGAGGCCCCCGCCTTCCTCTGCCCTCCCCCTGGTCCGCTGCAGGTGAACTTCAACGAGCCCCTGTCCATGCTGCAGCGCCTGACGGAGGACCTGGAGTACAGCGAGCTGCTGGACCGGGCAGCCCGCTGCGACTCCTCCCTGGAGCAGATGTGTCTGGTGGCCGCCTTCTCCGTGTCCTCCTACTCCACCACGGTGCACCGCACGGCCAAGCCCTTCAACCCCCTGCTGGGGGAGACCTACGAGCTGGACCGCCTGGAGGACTTTGGCTACCGCTCGCTGTGTGAGCAGGTACACCCCCCGTGCTGGCCCCTTTCAGTGTAGGAGCCAGTCAGGCGGGCTGGAGCTGAGTCATCTGATCGTTTGACGCTTATTTTCTTTATTCACACTGGGGGGGGGGGGGGGGGGGGGGCGTGTTCATTGACAGAGTTCCAGGAAGAACACTTTTACTGGGGTATTGGAGGTCACTGCCCCCACCCCCCCGGTTTATGGCAGCCCGGTGAAGCCGTTGACCACGCAATTCAGCTTCTGACCTTTGTCCTCTCTCTCTCTCTCTCTCTCTCCCAGGTGAGCCACCACCCGCCGGCAGCAGCCCACCACGTGATTTCCCAGCGAGGCTGGACCTTGTGGCAGGAAATCACCATCGCCAGCAAGTTCCGCGGCAAATACCTCTCCATTATGCCTCTGGGTGAGAAACGCTCGCTCTGCATTCTAAATCGCCGGTCGACTTTAAACACTGTAGCAGTCGATTAAACACACGCGCGCGCACACAAACACACACACACACACACACACACACACACACACACACACACACACACACACGCACTCTCTCTCTAAATTCAGAGCAGGTCTGACTGCTGGAGGAACACCAATATCCCATGGTGGAGGGAGAACAGGGGGAACCCCCCCCCACCACCCCACCCCACCCTCAACACTCTCCCTGCAAAGCCGTATAAACCAACAGGGGAGTGAATCAGTGGTCTTTTACAGCCCCACCGATAGACACATAAACGACCCGCCCGGGTGAAAGGGAACGGTGGGACTGGCTCCCCAGAGGACAGGGGAGGTTTGACGGAGATGAATCCCATTACGTTGGGAGTTTGACCCGCTCAAAACGTCCCATTACGTGATCCCCCCCCCCCCCCCCCCCCCTCCCCTACTGAGAGCTGCGAGGCAGAGATAAGCTCCGGGGTGTAAATATTGTTTATTGGATGGAGCGAGGCCGCTGTGCGTGGGGGGGGGTTATTGCATGGAAAAACCCGGACGCGACGGTGAGATTGTAAGGGGGAGAGTGAGTCCCTGGGATGTGTTTCAGAGCCTGAGGCTGACCTCCTTCACACCAATCTCACGTAGGAGCCCGAGCAAGCAAACAACAAATGTCTTTTCTCACACAATGGGCGATCTCTGACCTACTACAAAAAAGCATGAAAGAGTTTGCTTGCGGGGGCCGATGTTATTGTCCTGGTGGAATTGTAAAATCGACCCTTATTTTTTTTTTTTTTGTCTCTTCTTCCCCACGGATCATCCCCAGGTGCCATTCACCTGCAGTTCCACTCCAGTGGGAACCACTACGTGTGGAGGAAGGTCACGTCCACTGTGCACAACATCATCGTGGGCAAACTGTGGATCGACCAGGTCAGTCCCCCCCCCCCCCCCACCCTCTCACGTGTTCGCTCACTCCTCCACGGCTGAAACAAAACTCTCTCCCCCACGCAAACCCTCTTCTTTCAGTCGAACCCCTTAGTGTACGCTTCTCCTTGTAGGGGCTAGTCTACTAGACTGTTCTGTGGCAGTTTGTCTCCGCTCATTAAAACACAGCACTGTGGTAAGCGCTCTGTAAGGGGGTGCCCCCACTGTGGGACAGGAGTAGTAGTGGTGTATGAACCAGGGCAGTACACGGTGCTGTGGTGAATGAGTAACGGCGGCAGACATCAATGAGCAGGGCGCTACCCTCCCGAGCTTTGTCAGGCTTTCATGTTTAATGATATACTAGCCTCCCCTCCTCCTGACAATGACCCAATTTAAAAGAGACCCGTGGAGAGAGGCACGCCGTCTGTCTGTCTGTCTCTCTGTCTGTCTGTCTGCCTGTCTGTCTGTCTGTCTCTCTGTCTCTCTGTCTGCCTGCCTGCCTGCCTGCCTGTCTGTCTGCCTGTCTGTCTGCCTGTCTGTCTGCCTGTCTGTCTGCCTGCCTGCCTGCCTGCCTGCCTTCCTGCCTGCCTGCCTGCCTGCCTGTCTGTCTGTCTGTCTGTCTGTCTGTCTGTCTGTCTGTCTGTCTGTCTGTCTGTCTGTCTGTCTGTCTGCCTGCCTGCCTGCCTGCCTGTCTGTCTGTCTGTCAGCTTGTCGGCCTATCTGTCCACCTGCCTTCCTGCCTGCCTGCCTGCCTGTCTGTCTGTCTGTCGGCTTGTCTGTCGGCCTGTCTGTCGGCTTGTCTGTCAGCTTGTCAGCCTATCTGTCCACCTGTCTGTCTGTCTGCCTGACTGTCTGTCTGCCTTACTGTCTGTCAGTCTGTCTGTCGGCCTGTCTGTCTGTCAGCTTGTCAGCCTATCTGTCCACCTGTCTGTCTGTCTGCCTGACTGTCTGTCTGCCTTACTGTCTGCCTGCCTGTCTGTCGGCCTGTCTGTCGGCCTGTCAGGCTGTCAGCTTGTCGGCCTGTCTGTCTGTCTGTCAGCTTGTCGGCCTGTCTGTCTGTCCGTCCGTTCGTCTGTCTGTGAGTCTGTCGGGCTGTCTGTCTGTCAGCTTGTCGGCCTATCTGTCCGCCTGTCTGTCTGCCCTGGCAACTGATTGCCAGCCTCCTACCAGAGAAGAGGGAGAGGGTGCGTCATGGACTCGTGTGTAAACACTAGCATATGGCAGGTGGAACACGGCGGCGCTCTCGCACACATCTTCCATGGTGTCAGTGCCTTCATCATTCTGTCTGTAGTCTGGTTTGATGGAGGCAGGCCAACCTCGTTATTATTGGCGCTTGGCTCGCTACAGTGTATTTCTAGATAAAGAATAGAGTTTTAATATTCAAGTATCAGTATATTCTGTTGCTGCTTTTCACATCTTCTCTGTCGATGACTCACAGGCCTCTCGTGATTCGCAGGCAGATGTGTATGTTTTTTGCCATCAGAAACAGCATCAAATACTTTGTGCTGAAGAACCGTAGGGACTCTGTATCTCATTCCCCCTTCCATTTCCTGTGTCAACAACATCTGTATCTGTTTATCGTCCTCCGACTCACTGTCTCTCACCGTCTCTCTCTCTCTCTCTCTCCATCTCTCTCTCTCTCCATCCTTCTTTTGTGTCACTCTCTTGCTGCCTTCCTCACTCTACCCATTGATTCATTCTTCTGTTTTGTCCCACCTCCTGTCCCCTCCTGTCCCCAGTCAGGAGACATCGAGATCGCCAACCACAGGACCAAGGAGACCTGCCAGCTCAAGTTCTCGCCCTACAGTTACTTTTCCAGGGACGTTCCTCGCAAGGTACTGGACCAGCTTCGTCTACCCGCCATCCCTCCATCCCTACCTCCCTCCCTCCATCCATCCCTCCCTCCAGGGCCGTTGGAATGACCTCATACATGAGGGCTGGCAGTGAACTTGACTTGGTGTTGTGCTGCCATCTGCTGGATCAAACTGGCGTTGTTCTGTGTCGTTTTGTACAGCTTTCCATATGTCTATAATTTAAAGTTACTTTGTTAATTATTAGATGACGCCTACCTCCAATATATTGACCATAGATTGAGTCATTGTTTATCTGGTTATTAAACGTTAGACACATTTGTATGAAAAGACGGAAAATGCGTTCTCCTGTTCTCCCGTTGCCTAGGTGACGGGCGTGGTGTCGGACAGCGGGGGGCAGGCTCACTACATCCTGTCTGGCACCTGGGACGACAAGATCGAGAGCGCCAAGATCCAGAGCAGCCGGGGGGGCAGCGGCTCGGAGGGCAAGCAGAAGACCGTCTACCAGACCCTCTCCCCCAAACTGCTGTGGAAGAAATACCCGCTCCCGTAAGCACTGATACCAGTACTGACCCCGGGACTGACCCCGGGACTGACCCCAGCACTGACCCCCAGCACTGACCCCCAGCACTGACCCCGGCACAGCCTGCGATGGCAGCGGATCGCAAATAACCCACGGGATGTTGCATGGCCACTGATCAGTGACGCTAACAAAAGCAGAGAGGATTTACTGTTCACTCACAGCCTGAAGCGTGCGCTGTGAAACATGAACGTACCATTTATTCATCTGCATTGTTTGGTTTGTTTTGCTCTCGTGCTCAGGGAGAACGCTGAGAACATGTACTTCTTCTCGGCGCTGGCGCTGACGCTGAACGAGCCCGAGGAGGGGGTGAGCCAGACGGACAGCCGGCTCCGGCCGGACCAGAGGCTGATGGAGGCGGGGCGCTGGGACGAGGCCAACTCGGAGAAGCAGCGGCTGGAGGAGAAGCAGAGGGCCGTGAGGAGGAGGAGGGAGGCCGAGGCGTCCGACGCCCTGGACGATGGTGAGACAGCGAGACTTCATCCAGAGAGCCACTTGGAAAGGACAGAGAAAACCAGGGGGGGGGGGTTGGTTATGTAATCGGAGAGAGGAGGTGGAGACAAAACTTTATAGACAAGACGCGAGGAGATTGTCTTATGAATAGAAGGAAGCGCAGGACAGAGACAGAGAGACAGAGAGACAGAGAGACAGAGAGACAGAGAGACAGAGAGACAGAGAGACAGAGAGAGAGAGAGAAGGAAGCGGAGGGGGTGAGATAAGGAATTGCTGAAAGGCCCCCTACTGTGAGTGATCCCTCCATGTGGCGCGACCTCTATGTAAATGAGCAGAAGTGCAGCGTAGAGTGCCGCGTTGCCGAGACAGGAAATTGAGAGGGTAATTGTAGGTCAGGTGGAGGAGCTTAACGAATCAGGATTGAGTGGCTGAGTGAGGAAGGAGATAATAGAATTCACCTCTCATCTGATGACTTTCCTCTTGTGCGTTTGAGTGCATACGGAGGCTACGTCCTGTTAAAGATTTAAAAGTGTGTGTTGTGTGTGGTTGGCTGTGTTGTACGTAATGTTACGTGTTGTCTGTGTATGCGTGCCCCTGTGTGTGCGTGTGTGCGCGCGCGTGTGTGCGCGTGTGTGCGCGTGTGTGTGTGTGTGTGTGTGTGTGTGTTTGTGTGGTTGGCTGTGTTGAACATAATGTTACGCGGTGTGTGTGGGTTTGTGTGTATATTTCTGGGTGTGTATGCATGCACCTGTTTGTGTATGTGTGGTTGGCTGTGTTATACGTAACGTTACACAGTGTGTGTGTGTGTGTGTGTGTGTGGTTAGCTGTGTTATGTGTAATGTTACGCAGTGTGTGTGTGGTTGGCTGTGTTATACGTGATGTTACGCGGTGTGTGTGGGTTTGTGTGTGTATGCATGCACTTGTGTGTGTGTGTGTGTGTGTGTGTGGTTGGTTGTGTTATACGTACCGTTACACAGTGTGTGTGTGGTTGGCTGTGTTATACCTAACGTTACGCAGTGTGTGTGTGTGGTTGGCTGTGTTATATGTAATGTTACGCAGTGTGTGTGGGTTTGTGTGTGTATGCATGCACCTGTGTGTGTGTGTGTGTGTGTTTGACTGTGTTATACGTAACATTACGCAGTGTGTGTGTGTGGTTGGCTGTGTTATACGTAACGTTACGCAGTGTGTGTGTGTGGTTGGCTGTGTTATACGTAACGTTACGCAGTGTGTGTGTGTGTGGTTGGCTGTGTTATACGTGATGTTACGCGGTGTGTGTGGGTTTGTGTGTGTATGCATGCACTTGTGTGTGTGTGTGTGTGGTTGGTTGTGTTATACGTAACGTTACGCAGTGTGTGTGTGGCTTTGTTGGTTCTCTTGTATTCGATGTACCCATGACTCCTCTCTCTTTTCCTCCCTCGTTTGGTGGTCAGAGTGTGACTATGACTCTGGTGAGTGGGGGTGGCCTTGCGCCATCCTGTTGTGCACCCCCCCCCCCCCTGTACCCACCCCTCATCACCCCCTCCTCCTCACCCCCTCTCTCTTGGTGTGCTCTGCCTTGCTGAGAGGATTGCATGATGCCCATCCATGTATCAACGTTTCTAGACAATGATACGGGAGAAAAAAACTTTTTTTTTACTCCAGTTTTTTCTTCTTCCTGCTACCATGCTATGACATTTTCATTTAGACATGGACGAATAAATAACATGGGGGGGCGGCTGTTTTGTGAATGAGATAACGAAATAGGAATGTGTGTGTGTTTTTAAGACAGTGTGTCTCCCTCGTCAGGTCGAGAGATGGAGGGCTACCAGCCGCTGTGGTTCCACCAGCAGAGGAACTCTGTCACCGGAGAGACTAACTATGTGTACAAGGGAGGCTACTGGGAGACCAAGGAGAGACAGGACTGGAGTATATGCTCTGAGATATTCTAGGCCTGGATGTGGCCTCCCCCCATGGACCTTCTCCCTCTCTCCCCCCTGGCCTGAGGGACTCGCCCCAATTCCTAGAACAAAAACGGCCCTGTGGGCTTTTTCTCAAGCTGTCAGGTCTGCTCCGTGAGTCTCGTAGAAGGTGTACGTCTCCCAAACACACACACACAGATAAAACACACACACACACACACACACACACACACACACGCATCACTCTGTACCTCCTCGTGTACTCACCCTCCCTCTGTTCTGACGGTCAGAGGAGAGGGTTTTCCCGGGTGGTCCGTCATCAAAGTAGCTGGGGAAGTGTGGCTGTGGCTTAGGTGAAAGAATGGATCAAAAAGGATTTTTTTATCTCTGAATTCAAATTCAGGATCAGGTGATTAGGAATGCACTTTCCTCTATTCTCCCTATTTTGTTATATGAAGTTTTACTAGTTGAATGGTATAAAACAAAAAAAACTCTTCTTTTGTATGACGTATTGACTTCTATCTAACATATATCAAACATATTGGAGAGTGGAGAGTATTGGTTAAGAAGCCGCTTCTTTTCAAAACGTGAGTTGTCTTTAATTTTCCAGAAAATACATATATAGATGGTAATGGAACAACATTTCCAAAGTTTCACCTGGTCTTCTCTGTCTCCCTACAAAAGTATTTAACTAGTCTGGTTCTCAACGCTAATAAGAGACAAAAATCGACCAGGATATGACCTGGACCGGATAAAAAGACTGCTTCCAGTCATCATTAATAGCTACGGAGCCTTTGACTAGCTTGTCCGTTTATTTGGTCGACTGACTGTTTTGCTCCCATAGTCTTCCTCCACTATCTAATGAGACACCACACTTTAACCTTATGACATCCGTGTTACTGGTTGAGTCCTCTGTATCTTGGAAAGTTATAAAGCACTTTTCACTGTGGGCATCCACAGTTTTAAATCACATCTATGTGTTGGATTGACGTTGAAGAGACCTCAGACTTTCATACTATATACGTACTTTGTCCTCTGGTGCTTTTTCATTGCAACACATAATGTAAGGGTGTGTATCTCTCTCTAACTGTCTTTAGACTTTAGTCCAACTCTCAGTCTAACTGAAAAAAATCCATCATCAGCAGCCATTTTAAGTATACAGCAGGTTGTTCTAGTTCTGCAGCCTGTACTGGTGGATCATTGCCTCTAGGACAATAGCGAGTGTGTGGTCTGAGTGGTGGTTTAAAGGCTGCCCTGTGTGGGGAGTCTTTGAACAGGCAGAGCAGGCTCTGTCCTGTGGTACACATAACGGTGTGCCGTTGACCCCCCCACACCCACCCACGCAGGCCCGCTGACCCGAGCTCACCTGGGCTCCAATGATTCACCGGTGCTTCGGTCGGACACTTCTGACTCGTGTCAAGTGACAGAAATATGATAGCATCAGCGACTGTGCAAAGTTCAGCCGCTGCTAGACGACCTTGCGACACTCCAAAAAAAACGTTGACGCCATGTCCTTTTCTTGTCGCTCGACAGTTTGGACAAGTGTTGACCGACATACGCCGTGACCTTGACCCGAGCATTGCATCCGTAGTCCAAATAGAGATGAGAACGACTGATTTGAGATCAGCTCACGATGGCACTGTCAGTCTTTTGCCTTTATGAATGACTGAACAAGGGCAAAGAGTCCCCGGACTTGTGCACTACCTGTCTTAGTTTTGGAAACGAGTCCATATGTTTTGTATTTACTGCTAGGAATGTAGGATTTGGCCTGGGGGTATTGTATACATTTGTCTAGCCGTTTGTGTGAATATTTTGTGATAACAAAATGAGACGAAACGATAATTAGTGGTTCAATATCCATAATATCTGTACAGAATAGTTCATTAAAAAAATGTTAATGGAAAGGAATATGTTTTGCTATTTTATCCGTTTTAATCCAAAATGATCGGTCAGGGAGAGAATTGATTGTTGAGTTGCAACCTCAGTTGAGCTGCAGATTAAATATTTTATATAAAATACTGACTTAAACACTGAAAAACGTTTTTTTTTGGGGGGGGGGGGGGGTTTTAGCAAATACATTATCTTGATACTCTACTGTTTACCTACGTGAAGTTACCAGATCACAGACATTGTCGTCTGGCAGTGTCTCTAGTACACCACCATATCCTCTACAGCTCAGCTAAAAATCAGGCTCACAGCTAAAGGCTAAGGCATGTCATGTCACTTAGAAAGGTTAGAGGGGGGGCTCTACCAAAGATAATTTTGCAGATACGTCACTTCAGCAACCCTGATCGCAAAGATCCACACATATTGAAGAGTGGCTGTATTTTAGACCAGCATTTTACACTTGATATGAAGGACATCCCAGTGGATATGCCAGGGTCAGCCTTTTAAGGAGAGGGACTTGGAAGAACATGGGAATTCAATATAATGTACTACTGTCTTGTGAAAATGAGAAGCGACATTTGAAAATGTGAACTGTCAACTGTCCCTGTTTGTGGTCCTGTTTCAGTGGCCGTACTGGGCAGAGCATTGTGGTGGTCATTTTCAAACTTGACTTCCCCCCCCCCCCCAAGAACAAACAGCTTTCATTTTTGTGTTGACGCCCCATCCCTGTTTAACCATGTTTTTTCGGACGGTCCACTATCCTTTGTCTCACAGGTACATACACTCTGTCACATCTTTAGATTATAGGCACACTGACTATGGCCGTGCACAGACTCATTGAAGCATATCGGAGGTGTACTAGAAGGGGCTCACTGAGGGAAGACAGGATTTCAAGGTGTTTTGTTTTTGCTATTTTATCAATACCGTCACGTAAAACATTACAGATGGGAAAACACTGTATTGTGGAGTTAGAGGGTGTATTGGGCATGTGGCCTAGGATTTCTTTCTCTGTGATGATGAACTCTACATTTACTAGAGGTTATACTTTAATATATTGTGTTTGAAATAGAATGATTTTATATTTTAAATACATATATATATTATAAATACACATACTATATTTTGAATGATAATTGAACAACACGTCATACATTTTAAACCCTTTAATTCCATATAACTTGACCTCCGTGTTGGGTGGATGGTTGAATGGTGAAGATGGCCTTTACAAATGACCTATGGCGTCTCCACAGTGTTTGAAACGGAGCTGTAGCAATAACAGAGAGGGGTTGATCCATGGCTCTTGCTGTCTCTGCTTGGCGCAGAAAGGGAATAAAGCAACCAAAGTGTCCGTGGAGCGTGTATACTGCGTAGACTGAATGACTTCTCAACTGCCTTCCCTTACAATACCGAACACCTTTTATTGTTTGGTTTCATTTTATCTTATGAACTTATCATCTTATCCATTTTTAATCCACACTGGTTTGAATTAGCTTTAATCTTTTTGTCTTGATTTTGTATTTTTAGATGTTTTATTTTCTCGTGCCATTGCCTTTTTTTTTTTTTTTTTTTACACACACACATACTGTTTGTAAATGTATTCATATGTATGCACATTGCGCTGTGTATGTGTATGTATAACATTTGCTTCTGCTTACCCTTGGCTGCTTGATTTCTTTAGAGGTAGGAGGATAGTAATGATGACGAGAGATAGAGTTGGCCTCGTCTGAATTGAACCCTGCTTCTCCTTGATCAATGACATTTGGCCTTGTAGGATGGTTGTTAAAAATACATTAACACACACACACACACACACACACACTGTTAAACAAAGGCCTGGCACTTCATGAGTGGCCGCTTAAAATGCTCTGAGGTGAGAGGTTGTGACTTTTCTTCTGCCTTCATCACTCACACAGTCCCTCACTCACACAGGGTCCCTACCTCTCTCACACACTGTCTCCCTCTCTATCTCGCTGTCTATCACACACAAACACACACACAGAACATTCAGGTGTAACTGCAGCATCTTCAACTGAGGTTTTGTTTTATTTTAAATTGTGTTTTTCCTTAATTTATACATGTATAACATAATTGTCTTAAAAAGAAAGACACAATGAGGAAATAAAGTTGTTTCTGTTGAAACTGGATCTGTGTGTTTTGAGTTTGTGTCCTGAGACATTTTATCCATAAATTTCACCTCTGTATGCTGCAGGTCTATAGATATACTTTTGTGATTAACTGCTTTTTAATAAATCATCTTGAATCTACAATCAACATTTGAGAGAAATGTAACCTTCAACTGAAATAAAAACAGTTCTTATTCACTAATAATCTAAATATAATTTGTAAGTTGTAAATTTACTGAGCACAGAATCAAGCAGTAGGCTGCTAAGGTTAATTATTTGCACAAATTTTCACCTCAATAAAAATGATGTTCTCTTTCATAGCATTCGTTTTGTGTCTCACTCACTCATGCTACTCAGAAACCCGGAGTTATGTAAATAACCTGAAGTTATGGGGGTTTATATTTTGTCACAGCATCAAAATCAAACCATGATATAATCACATATGCGAGCATAGGAAAACCTAGATAGCTATATAGCCAACGTTTTGCTAATTTGAACGTAGGTTGTCAACCTTGTTTGAAAATGTTTTATTTAAAACAGCATGCGTGCGTGCGATATAAAAGTGTACACTTTCATGTTTGAGCTGAACCTACAAGTCAATTTGGTACGTTGTAAGTTACTTGGCGCTCTAAAACGCGCTCTGGCAAGCACATCGTATGAAGCAGTTCTATTCCCCTCGGCGCCTTCTGTGGTTTGTGCTGAGCTGAGACTGAGATGCAAGCACTGTTTGATCGTTGCTTGGAAACTTACCTAATGCTCCACATCAATCACATAGGCCTACTTCTAGCCACCGCAGTAGCTGTAGACCGGAGACCCGGGTCACTGTCAAGTTTTACAGTTTCAACGTTTTATAATTTGTCGAAACGTAAGTCATGCATGCTTAATAGTGGGTTTAGTGTTTGAAAACGTAGGCCTACTTCACACAATAATCTGCAGCTCCAATGTTACGAATACTATGCGTGTGTGAATTATTCTTAATTAACTCAATTTGATCAAACTAATGTTATGTTGCTTAAAATGTTTTTGGACAGCTTTAAAATGTTTAAATGTGCTATCCTCAGTGAACAGTATGTCTGTGTCGAGCATGCTTAAACTCAAGTAGGCTACTATTTACAATACCCTGGTCTGAGTTTTATGTGTTACTTTAACCTGTCTGAATGACTTTCAGCCATTGGGTAACTCTTGTATTGGGGTGGTATGCAAGTGCAGCCCTACACAGCTCCAATGTGTAGTTTGAGAGAACGATAAACAGTGACATGAATGGCACAGGAATTTATTGGCTTTCTTTGTGAAAGGAAGCTGTTTTGTTTGCTCAAGACTCAAAAGCAATAGGGTGTGAGTATCCAGGGCAACTGAGCAACAACAACCCTCTAGTTCTCCAGAGGCATATCCTCAGAGCCGTTGGCTATTGTCAATGTTGGTGTCTGTGTTCTGGAGTGTCTAAATGGATGGTTTGGTTGCAGTCTCGTGATATGGCAGAAACTAGCCAAAAGAGTGGAGAAGGGGATGCAGAGGACACAGATGAACTCCTTTACACAGGCAAGATTTTGTGCACATTGTTCATTTCGTAATTAATCTCTTTGTGTGACTATTTGAAATTAGGTTTCTTTTTTTTTGTCTTTTTAAGCTTACTCAACACTTATAACCAAGTCACATTCTTTTCTGTGTCCCAGACTTGGATGAAGAAGACAGTGTGTGCAGAGGGAAACGTCCACCTATGAAACTGGACCATTGTGATCTGCTTCTAGACGCCATTGATGTTCAGTTGAGCCGCATGCACGTGAGGCTAGCTGAGGTATATTGTGGATTTAAAACTGTATTCTAAACCATGTATGCCTGTTTTCATTGATTAAGATGAATGTGCATATGTGCAGAACCAGGTCCATGATATCAAGGATATATCTGGAAAACACAATTCTACAAACTCAGGTATGCTTTTGTTTGTTGCTTTTAAGAAATTTTACATGGAGTGTATAGTCCCTTTATGTAATACAGACGGTTTTTTCTTTATTATAAAGCACCTCCTAGCTGGAGCCGTTGTGTGAGCAAGGACACTGGCCTTGGAAGCACGACTCAGTCAAACAACACCCCCACCTCTGGTCCTGACTTGAACCATTCTGAAACAAAGGATCATTCAACAGGTGAGACAGTTTTATCATGTCTTTTGTTTCATACATTTCTGGAGAAAGTGATGTCATGTTAGGTTTGTCAGCGACAATCAACACTTTTCTTATTCGTTCTTTCATTCATTCACTCACAAATTCATTCATTCAATCATTCACTTTCAAATTGAATTTTGGAGGCTCCGTCTGTTTAAATGCTTAGTCCTAAAAGTATGGTTTGCAGTGACTACACTGAGCCACAGTTTAACCTTTATTGAGAGACTCCTCCAACGTACCCTCTTACATTCCACTGAACCTGCATGCTGGTCCTCATTGCTGTGGACTGTACCGTGAGTCTAGCCTGGACTTCCCTCGCTGCTCCTCACCCATCTCCCATCTCCTCTCACCCCCTAGAGAAAAGGCTGGACTGCTCGTCGGCCCGTGCTGATACGGAGCAGAGGACAGAGGGGAGGATGAGAGAAGAAGAAGAGGAGGAGGAGGAGGAGGAGCGAGGTGCCGAGTCCCGGAGAGAGCAGTGCCTGTGGAGGCTGGAGAGGCTCCTGGGAAATGGAGTGTGTGACAGAGGTGGAGATGGCGGGTTAGCAGGAGTTCTGTGTCCGCCCCCCGACAGCGTCTGCACAGAGGACTTTGCCAGCCGCTTCAAGCAGGAGATGGTTAGGCCTCCACGGCCAGGGAGGTGTGAGGACAGGCGGGTCAGCGACAGATCAGACAGCCTGGAGGATCCCAGTAGAGTTAGAGACGGCGAGAGGACTGACGAGCCTTCAGACAGTGACTCCTCTAAGACCGGCGGTCAGGAGAGAAAAGATCTCCCGACTTTTCCCCGGGGAGAAGATGTCCATCAAGGAGGAAGAAGGAGGAACGCGGAGTGTTTCCCACCTACCGAGCGGCTGCATCATCAACACGTGCCCGAGGACAAACCTGCAAATAAAGACGACAGAGAAAAGACGATTGGGCAACCTGGTCACAGGGATGGACGATTGAGAGCTGGCTGGAGGGACAAACCAGATCGTGGAGAGATGTGCCTATCAGCAGGGGGGCTGGGTGGTAATCACCACCTTTATGCTCTCTTCTAGGGGACAACACAGCTTTTAGGGGAAACAGATAGACTCGGTGCTTCAGTTGCCTGGTTTCCACTGCAGGCTTGAGCAAAGCTAGAATGGGTCTGGGTCACCAAAACATGCCATAAACATGTGGCCTCAATTGACAAATCATATATAAAAGTCACAAAATGTAGGGAATTCAAATAGTGTTTTGTTGTTATCTATATATTTGTGAATGTGTATCGTTTTTTGCTTTCTGTCTCTCTTTTTGTCAGTCTCTTGTCCGGCTAGCAGCAGCAGCAGCGGCACAGAGGCTCTAGTTGAACCCAAAGGAACCGGAGAGAACAGGAAGCATGCTTCCAGAACCAGACGCCTGGCAGGTGACTAGGGCACAGAACACACCACTGCAACAGGACTCTGGAGTGTCACAGCTGCTGGACGCCGACAATGAACCGTAGCGCTGAACTCCAACTCACCTGTCTGCTCCTGTCCTTCACCCAGGAGTCCCCGTGTGGAGCTTTGACGCGGTCACCATCGACAGCGACCTGGACTCTGTGAGGACCGAGGACGTCAGGCAACACATCTACAGCAGGCCAGGTCAGAGGCAGAGGCAGTGGAGGGACGTGTGGTGGTTACAAGAGGTCCTAAAATAAGTTTTATAATCCAATGGCTATTTTTTTTTTTAAAATATGCTTTGAGCAGCATGAACTGTTTGACTCTGCTAGGATGCCGTTCAGCCATTCAGTCTGTCAGCAACGTGGATGGACTCTGCACTGAGCAGAGTGACTATGACATTCCAGCGCAGGAACTGATGGAGGCCCTGTGTACATCAGGTCAGACTGCATGGCCCTCTCATTAGAATATAATATATCTTTAATGAGAACACGATTCCAGTAATACTTATTATGGGTTTACTTCAAGAGAATTATATATTTTATATATAATTTTAGTATATCTTTTATGTCTTTCATTCTTTTCAGTTTTGCGATCTAGCAATTTAAATGTGACCCATGGAAGTCTACCCTCTCATAAACCACGTCACAGCAGAAGGCAGTCTGCTAGGTAAACCCAAGTGTAATAGGATTACCACGCAACCTTTCTTTCAATCTTTCAGGTCTTCATCTAATCTCCCTGTCCAGTGGTGTATCTAGTCTCAGACTTTGTCTACATACGTATATTACCAAATATGAAATTAGGATCTTTTTTAAAACAGCTAATTATATTTTATTTCATGATAAGTTTTGTCAGAATTTAGAACTTTTTTTTTTTTTAGAACGTTTCTTTATCCGAGAAGTCAGCATATGTGCTTGGTGTTTTCTTCATCTTCAGATCAGCGCGTTGTGGTGGTGAAGATGAGGAGAACTCCGATGAAGGTTATGATCACAGGAGGAGGAGGAGGTGCAAGACTGGCAGGGCGACTCCTGGAGGTCTCATGGAACCTCGGAGGTCTGAGGAGGATGTCTCTGCTCTCACAAAGGTGCACATCACCCTTTCTACCAACCTGTCTGGGACACCTTTTCTCTTCTTTATCAGTGGTGATCCTCGTGCGAAAGTTGTACGTCTAAGATGTGCTTATTTCAGGTCTTGATCTTGTGTGTCTGAATGTGTTTTTCAGTCATGTGAGAAAGAAGAAGAGCGACTGAGGATGAAGAGGACGCAGCTCTGCGAGACGGAACGCTCCCTCTCTGAAGTTCTACACAAGAGAAAGGTATAGAAACGGGGCGTCCCGGGTCTGCACACCCTTCAACCGTTGGATCTTTTAACACATGCACAACGTGTTTGGGTCTGCAACACATGCCTGTGGGGACGCTTGTTTTGTGCCCCCAGAACGCCTTGCAGGAGCTGGAGCAGCTGCAGGGGGAGGTGGAGCAGATGGAGAGAGAGAGACAGAGTGTGGAGGCCAGCCTGAGAGACAGCAGGACCGAGGCTGACAGTACCAGGTACCGTGATATTAGACTGCCATCATGCCTGGTCCTCTTCCTTCAATGATAAAGCCACACAAACTCGGGATACGCTAATAATAATTAAACTTTGCAATGTAATATTTTCACGTGATATACTGTATTTTACGGATTAATTGCTAGTTTAATGTTTTTCTGTGTGTGCTGCAGTTTAATGTTTTGTTTTGTTAGCGTGCTTTAGATTGACGGTGCGTTGTGTATGCTTTAGTTTGACGGTGCATTGTGTGTGTGCTGTAGTCTGACGTTGCGTTGTGTGTGTGTTGTAGTTTGACTGTGCGTTGTGTATGCTTTAGTTTGACGGTGCGTTGTGTATGCTTTAGTTTGACAATGTGTTGTGTGTGTTGTAGTTTGACTGTGCATTGTGTGTTCTGTAGTTGTCAGTTGCGCAGGCTCCAGAGGCAGAGAGATACCTGTGCTCAGGAGGTCAGGGGTCTGGAGGAGGAGCTGACCACACTAAGTCAGAGGAGGTCAGACGATGAGGTCTACGTTGAAAAGGTAACTGTCGCCGTGTAGATTATTTGTTTCTGACACACTGATATGGAACTGTTTCTGTACAACTTTGTTTTTACATTCAGAGCTTCTCATCCTTGTACATCTTCTTGTTTGCTTCACACTCACCTTCACACACACACACACACACACACACACACACACACACACACTCACACATTGCTTCAGAGGTACCCCGGTGTCAGTGTGTCAGTGTTAGAAAGAGAGGAGATGGTGAGACAGCTGCACAGTGCCAAGACGGAGCTGTTTACCGAGCAGCGCCTCTCCAGGATCAAGATGGAATCCATGCAAGAAGTACAGCATCAGACTGCAGACTGAAGTTTAAAATAATCTAGTCAAATAATCACAGAAATTATTGAAAGGGTTGTGATGTATGCATTTTTTTCTGCTGTTAACGTGTGTATGTGGAGCAGAAGTTGGAGGAGGCTCGCGAGGAGCTCCAGCTGCTTACGGAGGATGAGAGGACGCTAAGGAACAGGTGTGCAGATCTGGAGGAGAAACAAAGACAGAAACAAGAGCAGGTGCAGGTAACATTATTTCGGCCTACGTTACTACTCAGTGTTAAATCATTTAATATGCATTTGTTAATTTATTATTTTTGAAACAAAATCATGCCTCCAATTTTGTTAGACCGCCGTTCTCCTGCCTGATTCTGAATATAGCGTGTTTTATTTTTCCTCCAGACTTTGGAGTTAAAGTCGGGCAAGCTCCAGAAAGAGCTGGAGGCTTGTGGGTCCCGGATAGGGGCTCTGGAGAGGATCGTGGCCCAGAAGGAGCTGCAGCTGCTGGGTTACCAGGAGGAGCGGAGTGCCCTGGAGACAGAGAAAGATAAACTGCAGGGCGAGATCCAAAGCCTGAAAGCAGAGCACGTCATATCACTGAGAGAAGCCCAGAACGAGGCTGAGAGAGAGATGGTAATATAGACGGCATGTAATTGAGTTGCTCTATAATTATGACGGGGGTAAATCTCAAACCAATAATTTGCTCTTGATGAGTAGCTGGGTGGGCTTTGCAGTCAGCCAGTGCATGTGTATGTCACTTTATTGAACATGGCGTGTGTAAATATTGCTTACTTAGCAGGATCATATAAAAATGTATGAATGATGAATGTACTACTTTTTATCTCTCTTTCAGAAGGGAAAAGTGGAGCAGCTGAACGAGGAAATGACCACGGCTCACGAGAAACAGATCCAACACGTGAGATGCCCCAGCATGCCCTAAGCACTCTGAAAACTGATAACTAATAATATCAATAAGCCTTTATCTGTATATAAATGTAGTTAACAATTTTGCAACGATCTTGAACAATAGTGAAACAATTGAGAACAATAAACCAATCTACAATAATATCAATATAGTTATATAACACCACTGAAATATTGACCTGGCTGAATGCTTGCTTGCGAAAGTGTGTTGCTAAAAGCCTGTTTCCACAGGTTCATCAACAGGCAGAGGAAGAGAAAGCAGCAGCCCTAAGAGAACAGGCCCGGTCTCTCGCCCAACAAACTGAGTTCATTCAAAGTTGCATCCAGGTAGGGGTTCCGTCCTCACACAGCGCTGAAGGCTGTGCTCTCAAACCAATAAGGTTCCCTGAAGAGTCTGACATCCTACTTAAGAACTGACCTCTGACCTGTGGTGTCTTCTCCCCCAGGTAAAGGAGGAAGAAGGGAGGAGGCTGAGGGAGGATGTGGAACAGCAAAAAGAAGTGATGATCAGACGTGAAGAGGAGCTTCATGCTGAGGCCGCGGAAAAGGTTTTTCAGGAGCACACGCCGTCCTCATTCTAACAACGTATAATATTCCAAATGAGAAAAAAAAAGCCTGTTTTGAGATGAATGGCTCCGTCTTTTCATGGAGCTCCCTGTTGGAGTCGTAGTAGTTAGATTACATCGTGCACATCTGGAAGAGCAACATAAATCAGCCAAGGGGGACAGCTAGCGCATATCTCACAGAGAGTGGACGCTGCATGCTTCGTGCCTGTTCCCCAGGTGCACAATGCCGTAGAGGGAGAGCGGAGGAAGTGGGAGGCCGAGAAGGAGGACGCTCTGCAGGTGCAGCGAGGGACGCTGGAGGAGCAGAGCCGGCAGACCGTAGAGACAGCCGTGGCTGAGTCAGAGCGAGAGAGGAGGAACGCGCTCGCGCTGCAAAACAAAGTGGTGGAACTACATACGGTGAGGAGGGCGAGGGTTAGTGGACGCACAGGTTGTTTTTATGATAGTCAATGTGCATTTTAGTTAAACCTCATATGATGTTAGTTCTATTCCATTTAAAATTACCCAAAAATGTCACAAACTTTCGCAATAAAATATAATTACAGACAATGTTTAATTAGCTAACTGAACCTAAATGTTTTTCAAATTTGTTTTTAATAAGTTTTGAATTTGGCATTTTTTCTTTGTTCTCTCAGAGGGTCCAGGAGGTGGAGAGTGAGAGCCATACGCAGCAGAGGGAGCAGGAGTCGGCCCTGGCCGCTCTACGGAGGTCTCTGAGAGGGGAGCACCAGGCTGAGCTCCTGAGGCTACGCAGATACATGGAACAGGTGAAAAGCTGCTAAAGAGTTACTTATTGTAATGTAATGTAATGGGCAGGTTGTAGCACGTACACAAATAGGACAAAGTAGTCCAAAGCACTCAATTATCTTTAAAAGCTTTAGTAGGGACATACTGTATAATACTGACCAGACAGTATGTTATGTGAAATAATCGTAGTAACATTCAAAACATTTTGTTTTCTTGGTGGGTTGTGGTTGTAGGAAAGTAAGCGCGAGGTGCTGGAGCTGGAGGAGGCTGTGGTGAGGGCGGAAGAGGAGGCCGGCAGGCTCCAGAGGGCGCTGGCGGAGAGGGAGAGCAGCCAGAGGCAGACCACAGCCAGGCTGGAGCAGCAGCTCAGACACTGGGCCCTTGAGCTGGGGGCCGAGTGTCAACATCTACACCTCTTAATGGAGCGCAGCGGGACCCCGGGAAGCACCCTGCTGCTGCCGCATAGGTAGGTTAGGCACTCTCTCGCTCACTCCATGTATTGCTCGCTCGCTCTCTCACTCACTCACTCACTCACTCACTCACACAAATGTAAATGGCTATCATCTTTAAGTATATACTTTTATTTGGAAATCCTGTTTTGTTATGCAGTCCTACAGTGGCCCAGGCGGTCCAAAACTTGCAAGCGCTGAGAGAGCAGCTACAGCAGTTCATTACCAGTCTGCAGCAGGAGCTCGACTCCCAAAGACTCTCTACTCAACAGCTGAGCAGGGACAAGGTATGATCCTGTAACACGTGCAATACTAAAAACACACAACCACTCACAATCTCATTTTCTGCTTCAGGAGTTTGAGTTGCGAGTTCAGAGAGAACAGATGAGGCTGGAGAGAGAGCAAGCTCTAGATTCCCTTAAAGAGCGACTCATTCAGGTACCAAACAATACCTTTGACAATATCTCAAGAGCCCTGGTACTGGTATATGTATTGCTTGAGGTCCTGTGTATTAAGCGAATTCTAATTCCTTTGGTTCAGGAGCACATTGAGGAGCTGAGCTGTTTGAACCGGACTCAGGGCAGGGAGGGGGTAGAGGAGGTTGGGGGCGTGTCGGCCTCTCTACGCAGACAGCTGCAGGCCAAAGACCAGGAGTTGCGTGAGGTCCAGAGGAGCATGGTCCAGTGGAAGGAACAGACCACCGCTCGCCTGGCCCTCAGGTTTGAGGAGGAGCTGGAAAGGTAACGTCGTCTGGTAGTCTGGAGCGTGGAAATCGTAAACTCTACGTTCATTCGTTTATTAGTTTCTGCTCTATGGTTGTAAGGGAAATTTTGGCATCCTCACGGATGTTCAAGCCTAAACTGTGGTTCCAATGTGGGGGAAGGGTCAGAGTGAAGACCAGGTCACGAAAGAGACAGTATGTGCCTTTTGGAGACACTGAAGGCTAAGGTTTTGTGTCTTAGACATAACATAAAATGATGTCTACGTGTCCTATCCACTCCCCTCCACCTTGACCAATGGAATGAACGTTTATCTTAGACCAATATACTCGTTTCAACCTTGTCAACTAATCAGAACTTGCTATGTCATTGGACTGATCTGACTGTAGTCATTTCTCTGTGTACAGACTCTGACTCAGACTCTGTAGTCATCAATAAAATTGTACTTGATCATTGCACGGTTCCTCCCTCTCATTAATTTGTTATTTTCTGTCATAGATTGAAATGATCCATTACATGTTACACACTGGTTGAATGTATTAAGCTTATGTGTGAGGTCTTACGCTGGCCTTTATGATATCTGCGGCTGTCAAAACTGCACATCAGTACAACTCTGAGGTGTTTGGCTTTATTCAGTGTTCTTACTTTTGCGATTCCACAGGTACAAGAAAAGGTTGTTAAAGGGAAGGTAACTGTCGCTATAGAGATGATCACACAGTCTGTGTCATAAGACTACATTTAGTCTATCTCACTAACCAGTCTACCTAACGTCTTTGTGAAACCAACCTTAATTAACCTTATTAATCCAGCTCACTCTAGAGTAGATCCATACATTGGTTGCTTATTCAGTAGATTTAGCTGTAGCATAAATAACTATCAGTGTTAGTTGGAACTAACTCATATTTTTTGTGTCCTGGATTGGCTGCAAATTTTTTTTTGCTTTTGTGTTTTAGAAAAGCACCCAATGAACGCGAGGAGAAGCAAAGGAAGCTTGAGAAACTTGAGGAAGAAATGAGACGTATTACTGAGGTAAACACCGCCTTTCTAGACCTAGTAGAACATTAAGCTTTAAACAGTAAGAAAAACAAACATTCTTACTAAAATTATGAAGTATTTAGAAATACACGTCCTTCTCGATAGTCCATCTACAAACTGCTCTTTCCTCCTCCCATCAGGATTCCACTCCCGTGGAATCTACCCCCGTCTGTAGCCGGGAGTCAGCTACCTCCGCTGGGCCCTCAGACATGGCCTCCTTCAAGCTGCTGCGTCACCTCCAGAGTCGAGTCAGACAGCTCCGGGCTGAGAACCAGGCCTTCGCCTGCACTCCCTCTCCTGTCAGAAGGACTCCCCATGAGCTGGCAGGCTCCTACCTGGAGACAGTGAGTGAGATTCCTACTTAATGGTTTTTGGTACTTTGGTGCCCTGTCTCTATGTGTATATGCATCTTTTTGAGGTGAAACAAATGCTTTATTGAAACGTCTTTCTAATCGTGGTGGTTCTTCTTTGTCTCTCTTCCAATCAGATTCCTCCATCCCAAGATTGTTCCCAGTTGTGGAGTCGTCCCTCAATCAGAGCAGTCCCTATTTAAATATGTTGTGTACTTCCCTACGTGGACGTGCGTAGGAGAGCATATGCATGGGTTGAAAGGTATGCGTTGTAAAGTGAATTGTCACTTAATTCCAAGGATGCTTAGACTGTGGAAATGAATAGATGACTGTAAGAGAGTAACCTCTGCACTGTACCAACACATGTCACCCATGGGTCATGTCAACGAATGACCTGGGTGACATTTTGTGTCATTACACTCATCAGACACGCTTTTACTGTTTCAAGATTGACTGTTTTAAGACTTAGTAAATGAATGACACACTGGATGTCACAATCCTAAGGTCTTGGAACATGGAATTTACTGCAAGGAGAATAGCCTTGTAAAGCTGAGTTAGTCTTTCCTGTGACTCCTCTATGTGTCTACAGTGGCTGTACTCTTGCCTGTGCTCTAAGTGTACAGTACAGTAAATGTGCAGTCAGTTTTGAATGTTGTTTTTGATCAAGCAAGGACTAAGGATATAAAATAACTGAAATTATAATTTCACACATGGGGTCATTATGGATACACCTGTTTCTCAATTTAAATTTTTATTCTGTAACACCTTTTTGCAAATGAATAAAACAATTGACACAATGAAGCAATTAAGATTTTATTTGAAACAAATATAGACACTCAATAGCCCATTTTGGTTAAGGTGCATTTTAAGATACAATCAAATGTAAAACATGGGCAAAATGTGATTATTTCATATTGATAAAGACAATCAAGAAATTGCATTTGTTTATTTTTCTCCATAGCAAAATAGGTATGTTTACATAGGGTATAGCCATCACAAAGTATAACAGTTAGGTGCATGCTTGCAGACCGCGCGAAAACACACATCAATACCAATGAAATAGTACCTATGAATACCAAGAAATATAAATTTGCCGAAGGTTTACTTCCCAGATGCTAAATGCAGAATAAAACAGAAACAAAAATGAATGAACTGAGCACAAACATCTATTTTGGAATTTTCTCGACAAAGTACAAATCATGCCTAGTTGTATAACTAGACAGAGAAATTCCCAAGATGGCTAAGCCTTTTCCTGTTACTTGTACGACACTATACTTGCATTCGGGTGCAAAAGAAGGTATAGCCTTCACAATGTTCTAGAAACTCTAAACGCAAAAGAAAGTGTCATTGGCTATAAAGCTTTAACAGTCATATTATTGTAATACATATATTTTACATTTTAGCAGAAACTTTGTGGTCCCTGTGCAACAGTCCACATCTACCATTTATTTGATTGGAGTTAGGGCCTAAAATCCATCTGACCAACTCTATTGATTGCAATGCAAATGGTGGTGTGTGCACCAATTGGCAAAAAGAGCACAATGCAAACATGGAGCTAATTTGCCAGCCATGCTAACCGGCTACCTAGCACTCCACCACAGCAGTCTCTTGATGGCCTTCACAGTATGTGCTGTCTTTTTCCGCGTTGTCCTGGACTTTTTCTCGGAGGCAAGACTGAACCCCAACGACTGATAGCTTAACAACGGTTTCCCATCCACCTGTGGATGAAGCGGACGACAAGCCCACAGCCTAGAGCTCCATGTCCTCCTCTCCTGAGCCAGGGGCCATGGGGCTACTGTACAGGGGGGAACTGCTGGGACTCGGACGAGCTGAAGGACACAGGGATGGGGGTTGCCGGCCAACTGTCTGCTGTTTTCTCTGCCTCTGCAGGGAGTCCTTCAGCCTCCGTGACACGGCGTCCTCCGGGGGACGCCACACCACCAGCTCCATGCAAGAATGGCTCCTAAAAGAACCGGAGAGAAACGGTGTGAGATTATTATTTAAAGTGTTTTACTAAAATGAAGAAAGAATTACTTGACTTTGTCCACCAATAAAATCAAACAGGAAGATTACTAGGTGGGCTCCTGCTTTTTCTCTCACAAACAATGCTTGTCCAGGTTTCCAACCTCAGGTGTTCTGGAGTCTAGGAGCATAACACTAGTGCTAAGTGCAGTAGTGAGTAGTGATACAGAGTGAAGGGGACTCACACAGACTGGGCCACTCTATGGGGGAGGATGTCACTGATGCCCCGCTGCAGCCCCTCCCTCAGACTGTCTGACATCACCAACACTGGTCTCTTGGGGGTCGGCTCCGCATCCAGGTCTTCGTCGTCATCATCATCATCCTCAAGGGTTATCCTGACAGAACAAGGAGAAACATTTGCGTTTAACTGCCACGGTATAATAGTAGTCCTGATATGAAGTTGACTTAAACTTCAAATTGCATCAGAGCTGTGAGCATTACAGTACCAGTCAAAAGTTTGGACACAATTTTGATCAGTACTGCCTATTATTACTACGAGTATACGCTAAAAGCGTATTAACTTCGCCTCTCACCGATCTTCAATCTCCTGAAGTTTCCTCTGTGCTGACTCCACCTCCATGCATGAGCCCTCTGTCTCTGGACGAGTCAAAGGAGACGCTTGCCCAGCAGACAGTGTCAAGTCTAGACCCTCATCCCTTGGGCACGGTTGGGGGATTGCAGGGCTGGACTGTAGACTGGACAGGGTTGTGCTGCTTGTCCTGAGAGGCCAGTCCTGAGGCGGGCTTGACGTTTCCAAAACGTCACACCCAACCTCTACCATCAGCCTCCTCTTTTTGGCACTGCAGCCTCTGTTGAAACAGAATGAAAACCAAAGAGTTATTAGCAACAGTACAGATGTGTTATTCGATTTTTTTTTCCATCTCAATCTTCACTCACTCGTCATCTGCTCTCCTTCTGTGTTTCCTAAGGCAGCGTCTCTCCCAGCTCCTGCGGGCACAACTAACACGTAAGTAACATGCAAACGAAAAACAAATATTCTAAGCAATTTCCATCCATCTATGAGTGCCATGCAAACAGATCACTGGCCCTCACGTGTTAGACTGAACCCCTCCTTGCGGCTGGTGAGAGGTACTCGGAGGACCCAAGTTGATGCCCATTTCAGGGAGGCTGGTGATACTAGAGAACGAATACATAGAAGGCAGAAAGCCCAGTTCACTGCTCACTGGACTAGGATGATGCATAATGCCTAAGGTCAAGGAGAAAAGTGGGTCATGAAAAGGTGTGCTTGTCGCGATCTTCAGAGATCAATCAAGAAAACTGATTTTGGGAAAGGTAGTTACAGACATGCAATTTTCTCCCAAGTATAATTAACGCATACTATACTCAGAATTAGGTAATAATACTTAATAAGTAATGCATTAGCTCTAACGTTACTGTTTCATTACATCTATTTCGTTCCGAAAAATATATCGGTCGAGTAGAATTGCAAATGTTGCAGGTTGGTACGCAACTTAAGCACAATGACAACGGAATTCTGCAGACTTGGCATCAGCCATTTGCAGGGTAAAACTTAATACCTTTAGCAAGCACTATAACTTATAACTTATACTATATTGGGTATAGTATAAGCAACCGTAAAATAAAGCTGACCCACCCCTTATTTGTGTCTACTGTTGACATTGTTGTTGAAGTATTGCTCTGACTAGACCACCATGATTTTCATAAATAACAAGTCTGAGACTATACCTTCATGCAGATAAGAAATTCTATATTGTACAATACTTCCGAAGAGTACCTACTAAGAGAATTTGCAGAACTTACTAACATTCACATCAACTGCTCGCAAGAATTTGTTAAGCGTGAGACGTCGCTGAAGAACATCGTGATATTTCTGGAAAAGTCGCACACAACAGCAAGCGTTTCTGGGACATGTAGTTTTCAAGTTGAACGACCGGTATATTTTATTTAGGCGATGATTCCAAATAATTCACATGTATAAATGGATTATAATATGTTTATAATCATAAAAGAAATTCAAGTATTCCAAGAAATGTTATTGATAAAAAAAAAATGACCATGAAGACTTTATTAGGGTAAAGTTATAGCGACCGCCTCAATGAGTCATGTGACATCGAAAGCAATATGGCAACACTGTCTAGTTCTTATTGTGTCAGTTGAACCCTTGGAAGACAAAGGAGAAGTTGTGAAACAACAAGGTAACAAATGAAAAATCAAGATTTTTTTAAATTAACAAAAGAAATTAAAATGTTAATATGTTGACAACGCTTAATCTATCGATGTTTGTCCTGTCATTGTAGCGTGCAGTAATTCTAGCGAATATACACTGAGTTACTGTATTAAATGAAAGTGTTTATTGCATTGCCTAAATTCCCAATTGTATTTTTAACTTAAAGGGCTATAAATAACTAAACATGTTTGCTTGTTTTTCTCCTGCAGGCTGAAGAAAATGTACACACTGTGTATATTGACAGGACTATTGGCACTCGTTACCAGCAAACCATGTGGTAATATTTTCAACAAGCAGCATTTTAAAGCTTCATTTTGTCATATTTTATTTTTGATTGTCTAAACCTGAATGTTCTTCCAAATAATAAACATTTGCTGCTACCAATGCAAATGTAGGCCTACTGTTACAATATAGTTAAATAATATAACCTAATCTATTTTTTTTTATTTAAAGAAAGAAAAAAGGGTTGAGTATATCACCTAGCCCATTGCTATGTGGCAGTTGATTTGTAAATTGTGTAAAATGTAGAAACTTAAATTAATTGTTAAGTAACGATAAACTGAACAAACAGAAAAATTAAGACAATAGAAACAACACCTCAATCGTAATAGAACAAAGCCAAATCCACTGTGTGTTTGTCAAGAGCCTATAATCCCCTATAATTCCACTTAGCATATTTTTTTGTAGGTGATATGGATGTGATTACATTTTTGCCTCCAAAACATTTTACCCATAAATATACTCATGCAATAACACTGACTTGTTATAACAGTATTATTTCCTAGTTTTACAGAGGTCATATGCTGCGCAAGTGTGTGTGTGTGTGTGTGTGTGTGTGTGTGTGTGTGTGTGTGTGTGTGTGTGTGTGTGTGTGTGTGTGTGTGTGTGTGTGTGTGTGTGTGTGTGTGCTGTGTATGTGTAGAACCATGGCCTTGTTAATATGTGTCACTGCTGATGCAGCAGAGGAAACTTTCTGGTATTGCAATACTATGACCCCGAATACTCGGAATGTGATTACTAGCTTTTATATAGTCACAGTCAGCACATATGATAGCCTTGTTGCCAAAGACTGTAAAATGCTGATTTTAGGAATTTCAACTCTGTATTTCAGAAACAGTGGCCTTGACAAAATCTTTTGGATGTATCTCTTGACATCAATCTTAATTTTTTGACCACTTAGATACTGAGGGGGCTGGTCACAGTGAGCTGCTCCTCTCACTCAACAAGGACCTCCTACGCTCTCTGGAGGAGGCAGAAGGACTCCCCAATCCCAGCGTGCACTTAGCTCTACGGCTCTCCAATCACCACAATCTTGCCAAGGAAAGTGAAAGCCTAAATTCCCTCAAAACCCAGTTACACAGTGAATTGGAAAGGTGAGTGTGCAACTTTGATGAGTGCTTTATGGCTTTTAAAAGTTCACCATCTAACAATAAAGGAGTGCTTTGTGAAAATGTCACGCGAGTGCTCTGCAGTAGAGGTTTTTTGGGGGGAATGACCTTAAGCTGCATGTGTTCAACATTGTGGGAATCATATTGTGTAATTCAAGACTTTCTCTATGTACACCAACTGTATCAAAAGACGGCAACCGTGACTTAATATCAAATAATTTTGTCAAAACACTTGCACGTGTTTTCTATCCAAGAGGAACATATAGTCAATCATTGCACAATGACTTTCAAAATAATAACAGTTGATGGCATTACAAAAACTGCTTTACTTTATGTGTTTCAATTATACTTGCATACAATAGACAATATGAAATCCATAGTTGTTTTGATAATTCAGTTTCCTCTTACTGTGAACCACTCGATTTTGTTGAACATGTACATTTCTGGCACATAGAATATAATATAAAGTAGAAACAATTGTGACAGAATTGCTACAGTAAAAGATTTACTAGCACCATTCAATTTCTGACACTGATCAGCAAAAAGGTTCATTAGAGGAAAAATAAACAGCCATATGTATTTGCATTGGAACTGGTGGCCTACAGTTACTGTGGGACTAAGCAACATTATTGATAAAAGAAGCCATTATAAAATGCTTATCTGTTAGTTTGTTGAAAATTCTAGATAATGGAAGCCACAGTTGACCGCCTCTCTCAGTGATAGACCATGGCTTACTTTACGGCCTATGATGGTGGCTCTTATTTCATCAGTGACAACAGCTCTACTCCCCTTTGACACCACCACACATTCTTACTCCTCTCCCTTACATTTCCGTATCCATTGTCCTGGTCCATCTAACTCTTCTCCCTGGTCCAACGACTCCTCTCCCTGGTCCAACTACTCCTCTCCCTGGTCCGGCTACTCCTGCCCTGGTCCGGCTACTCCTCCTCTGGTCCGGCTACTCCTCTCCCTGGTCCAACTACTCCTCGCCGTGGTCCAGCTACTCCTCTGCCTGGTCCAGCTATTCCTCTTCCTTGTCCAACCATTCCTCTCCCTTGTCCAGACATAATTTTTTCTCTCTCTGCTTTGTGTTGTTCTGTATCCAAAGTGAACCAAATCATTTCAAAAGTCCCCTTTTCACTGTGTATGTCCATGTCATTGAAAGTACTTCAACACCTGGTAATGTCTCTCGATTGGCATTGGACTCACTTGGCCCACTTGGCTGTGGTTGGTCTATTTTACACAACGAACAGTAAATCTGCTATTTCTCATTGTTTCAATTACCTGCTCATTCAAAGATACGTATCAGCTGTTTCAATATAGTTCTTGAGCTGCTGTTGTTGCAGAAGTAGAGACTTTATACTCTATTTAAACTTTTGAACATTATGTCTTAATTTCCAGCATGCTGTGTGCAAGCATTTGTAAATAAGACAAGACAGGTCCATCATTTTGGTATTGGATAAGCTTGTATGTAAAAACAATATAATTTAGAAACGTGTTCATTGACAGCATAGTCTGTGAAAATAACATGAATTGTGTTTCTGGGATATTGCACAACAGACGGCTGTTGTGCTAATTGTGTTTAGAGTTTTGAAAATGCGACTACAGATTGGACAAAAGGATGTTAGCGATTTAAAAAAGTAACTGTAAGACAAAGGCTAAGCTGAGGTTAATTTCACTGACCAATCTGTCTTCTTTCCCTGCCAGCTCTCTGGCCAATGGACAGGCCATAGTGGGCCGCCTGGCCCTGTACACGCTGGCCTTGAGGTCCTCCTGCTATGACCTCAATACTGTGACCTTCACAGTCAACCAGGTGACTGAGACCCTGATGACTCACCTGAAGAGACAGATGGAACATGAAAAGGAGCACCTTGCCAGTAAGCCCTATTGCTCATTATTTTTCTCTCAATCTCCCTTCTTTGCTTTGTGCATGTATTTGGAGGGCTATCTTTCACTGTTTATGTTAAACAGATCTGCTGATTGATTTGAACTGCAATGTTAAGTTGTTGATTTTTGATCTTACTCTGCTTTTGATTTTACTCTCTCTTCTTTAGTCAGTGAACGACCTTTGACCAACTATTACCAGTATTCTCTTGGGGTGCTGACTCTGTGCGTTAGTGGCATAAGGGTCAACTCCCATGCCAGCAACAAGCTCATCAGAGCTGTAGAACACGAACATATCAAATCTGGGGAAAATGAATGCATTGGTGAGTGTAACCAAAATGTAACTTTTTTAAGATGGAATATGTTTTTGTTTTAATAAAGGTGTCATTAATATACCAGCCCCTTGTATTACATAAACTAGTCTAAAACTTCATTTCAAACTATAATTAAACCAACTAAAATAAACTATTAATCATCCTTTTAGACACCTTAGCCATGGCTGGCATGGCCCTGCAGTGTGTGAAGGAGGCTGGCTCCCAGGTCCAGCATGCTGTCGCCCTTGAGTCTGCCTTGGCCATGATCAAGCAGAAACTCCTTGATTCCGAACGGGCCGATGGGCACATGGGCAACGAGTTTAGCACGGGGCTTGCCGTTCAGGTGAACATTCCTTCTCTCTCTTTGAATTTATGAAGCCTGTGGAAGTTGATGCGGTTTTTAATAGGAATACTGTAGTTTGATTATGGAGTTTGTTTTATTTAGGCCCTATTGGCAATGGGTAGCCCTGTTGCAGAGTATGCTTCATCGATGGAAGCTATGAGGGCTGACTCCATAAAGAAAACATACCACAACCCCATGGCTATGTCCCAAACTCTTCCCGCCCTCCAGCAGAAAACCTACCTGCAGGTCAGAAACAAGCAGTGTCTCGGCGAGGAGGGCAAGTACAATCATTATACTAATGAAAACACAATATTTACCAAGGATTTATGGGTCAGATCTCTATACTTATCTTTTTGTGTTTTCCCATTTCAGATACCCCGGTCCTAGAGCCTAGGCAACCTGTGGTGGCATTACCAAGTCAGCCCAAAGTTGCACTAACTGTGGAGGTGGTTAAATCCGATGGCACCACTTCGATATTTTCCGTACGTGTTCCAAAGGACACCTCTCTGGCGGATGCCCTAGAACTCCTTCAGAACAAAAACAATGGCTTCACGTGAGTCAATGCGCTAATTATTTATTCTGCTCACTTTTTTTGTATTTTATATTGTCCAAGTGCAGGTGGTAGCGTAGAACCATATGGATATTTCTGTGTTGCAGGTTTGAGAAGGAGTCCAGTCTGTGGGGACCCTTCCTGAGCATAGTAAATGGAGAACGAGCCCGACAAATTGACCGTAGATACTGGCACCTTACCTCAGATGGCTCTCCTCTCAGCCAAGGTGAGGAAACAACTATGTGCTTGACTGAGTTGAAACACACACATACTCAATAGGTCTATGCATTTAGAAAGTATACAGGGATATTGAATTGTATGCTACCAATTTGTGTACTTTGATATATAAAGAACAAAGCTTCAGCAATTATGTTCTGTCTCTTTTAGGTATCAAGGATTTCAAGATTGAGGCAGCTCAGAAGATCACCATCAAAAACACTATTTACTAAGGAACAGTATCACTGCACAGTGACTGATGTAGGGTTACAATAGAAAGTAATTAGTTCACTTTTTCTCTTCTGGCCATTAACCCATTCTGCATATCAGAGGCAGTTTGGTAACAATACAACTGGATATTTTCTTCAACGTTTTATCTAGCTACATTCCAGTTTGTTTTTGTTTTTTTGATTGATTCCAGACAGGAGGGGACGGCTTATAAGGGGAACAATAATATATTTGATTAGAATGTAATTATAAGTTGCGGACGCCTGCCTACTCCGTGAAGTACAATTATTCTGGTGTTGGATTTTTGTCTTTTTTTTTTGTTTGTTTTGTTTAAAATGTTTTTTTGAATAATAAAAGTTTTAAAGATCGACTGTTTTTTTCGGCTTGAACATAACTTTGTAAATGGCATTGAATATATTTTGGATTGTTGCCACGTTAAAGCGTTTGCATTAGACAATCGGAAATAGAAGGAATAAAAAAATCTAAACATCCGGTAATCGTGAACGAGCATGTCTGCTAGACACTGATCAGGCGAAATGACAGTTCCAGCATTACGGTACAGACACAGTTTTACTCCGTCAAATACTATCTACCTAATGTTTCTATAGTAATTCAATTATATAGCAAACTATTACGTTTATTTATTTTAGTCTGACAGGGATTCTGATTATGCGGGCATAGATTACGTAGTTGGCTAACATTAGCTTTGGTGTGCAATTTATATTTCCATCCAATCATGTCCATCGCAGTACTTTCCTTGCACCGACACTTAGTGTTGAACTTTGTTTTCAAATGTAAAACACAAATCGTTTCGACCCGCTACGGGTCTGTTTTTACTGGATCCATTAAGCAGGAGAGGAGACGTGGTTTAAGCATCAGCTTCGTGGGAAATATACCTTTCATTTCAGCAATGTCAAGACTGGCAACCAAGCGATTCCTCTCGGGCTCACCACCCCATCAGTCAAATACTGTATCAGGTGGAACACGCCATGTGAAAAGGGTCTCAATCGAGGGAAACATTGGTAATACTAAAATAACTGTTGCTTACTATGCAATCATATTAAAGTTAGCGCATAGTAATTATCGTATTTGATTGGGATCTCTGTTGTGTCTCAGCGGTTGGGAAATCAACTTTCGCTCGCCTTCTGCAGAGTGCAGGCCAGGACTGGGAGGTGGTCCCTGAACCTATTGGCGAATGGCAAAGCATCAAAAGCGGAGATTCACAGGTTTGCCATTTTATATCGTTATCAGCTTACAGACGCTTTAACTCAAAGTAACATGAGCGCATGCACCGATAGCATGGGTGGCTCCCGAGGGAACAAACTCCCGGAAGTGTGAATGTGGTTCTCTAACAACAGAGCTATCCAGATCAATTTCAGCATTCAGGCTTTGTGAGTTGCAAACACAATAACATAATTAACGATGACCGTCTACTACTACTGTACCCCACTCTTTCATCTTGTTGTCCTACTATTGTACTTGCAGAGTAGCCAATCCCCTAAGGACACTGTCAGCAACCTGCTGCAAATGATGTACCAAGACCCTCAGCGCTGGTCGTACACCTTCCAGACCCATTCCTGCATGAGCCGCCTGAAGACACAGCTGCAGTCGCCTCCGGCACGCCTGCTTAACTCAGAGGGTGTTCCCGTGCAAGTCTTTGAGCGCTCTGTGTACAGTGACAGGTGAGTGGAGCCTGTAGGAGCAGTGAATATTACCGTGCTGCTCAGATTATTAACTATAGGTCATGAATAGAGTCAGCAATGGTACCACATGCTAAATTATATTATGTGAAATAATGGATCTATGGTGCGCTAACACAGATTTTTGTTGTTGTGTGTCCTATTCACTGTAAGTAACTGTCCTGTAAATAAGATTTTTTCTATTAATCGGAAAACAAATTGTTGGATTCTACAGATATATATTTGCGCTGAACAGCTTTGAGTTGGGCTGTATCAACTCTACAGAGTGGGCTGTCTACCAGGACTGGCACTCTTTCCTGGTGGAGCAGTTTGACCACCAGGTGAAGCTGGAGGGCATCATCTACCTCAGAGCCCCCCCACAGGTATACATGCATCCACTTCAATGATTTAGATCCACGCTTCATGGTTGAATCAAGGCAAAGACTTTCATACACAGATCCTGTTTTTTTTTTGTTTTTTTTCGTGGCTGGATAGCTGGCTTATTGTCTGTGGGAAATTGTCATGTGAAATGTATTAAAACCATTAGGAGAATTCCATGTGAATATTTGTAGAACAAATGTGTGTTTCCCCCTCAGACGTGTATGGAGCGGCTGGGACGTCGGGGGAGAGAAGAGGAGAAAGGAGTGGAGTTGAACTACCTGGAGAAACTGCACGCTCAACATGAAAGGTGGCTTGCTGACAAGAGCACCGCGTGAGTACCTAGCGAAACTCACTCTGCTGTTGTTTTGTTATTTAGAAATATGTGATTCTGTGTATTAATGAGACTATTTGAATGTGACCCCAGCTTTGTTGAAAACCTCTGTGGAGATCCCATATGATCATTTTTAAAGTGTGCCACAGAACACTAATCCATGCCTAATATATATTAATTGATATATTGTTTTTTTTTCTCTCTTTTTTAGCTTACATTTTGAGTGGTTGAAAGAACTTCCTGTATTGACACTGGATGCCGGCGTAGAGTTTGAGAGTGATGTAGAAGTGCGGCACAATCTTGTCAACAAAGTACGTATTAACATGTGTCTCTCCAGTGACACCTTTTGTCTGATGTGATCTTTCTCTCTTTCTTTCTTTCTTTCTTTTTTATTTCTTTCTTTCTTTCTTTCTGGCTGACTGGCTGGTAGTAACATCTTGTTATGCCTTGTTTTCACCACATGGGGGCACTCATTCAGCACTATTGTCACTAGGTTCATTATCAGCTGGCCCATGTCTTTGAACTGGGGAAGGTGTGAATGGCTTGTGTACAGTCTGTACATTTACAATGTCAATGGCTTATGTTCATTTGATTTCCATGTGTGTACTTTATCTTGTTTGATGATTTTGTTTTTGATTATGTGGGTGATACCAATTACATGACATTTTTTTTTTGGTTTATCTTTGCAGGTGAAGACTTTCTTCAGTGCATTATAAAGAGCTTGTTGGTCAAGTAACAACTGTTGCTACTTAAGCTCCCATCAAACAGGGACTGTTCCGTTTGTAGTTGTTGAACTGCGCTAAAGGACATGCACTGTAGTTGTGAAAGCATTCTGAGTCTTTTCTTGTAGAGTTTTAACTGCTTTACAGTTTGTGGATGTACTTGAACATAATATAATGGTTTACAATAGGATATATTAGATTGTAGAAGGGGGAAGTAATCATGAACCAAAGCTAACTCATTTAATAGACCATATTGATTTGGAAAGGGGATAAGAGTTTCAATAGCTGGATGAATATTCTCTGCAGCTGGAATGTTGTTTTGTATTTCCTTTTGTTTTTTTATACCAGACTGTTCTCAGATTATAATGAGCATTTCATTGTATGTATTAAAAGTAAAAAATCACCATGGTTGTTGGTATTGTTATTTCCCTTACAGATTTTCTACATTCAATGCTTCAATGTGAATGCTAAATTCTACCGTATCTTTGACCAATCATATTAACAAATTCAAAGGAAATTATTAAATAAGTAAAACAAAAACAAAAGTTTGGTATTTTTTATATTCCCTGTCAAAATACAATTTATACTTTAACTAACGAATTGTTCATCAAATGTGACTAATTACATTGTCCCGTTGACTGGTTTTTAAAATGTACATTAAAGTGTTAAATCCAAGTGCATTAGTGGGATTTATCACAAAGGGATCATAGTAAGAACTAATCCATGTATTTGCAAAAACAGTTTTGGAAGGACAATGACCTTGGTTAAATGCTTTCTTGCCCCCTTCCCACCCCCTTCTGATGTGGTCTGAGGATCATAGGGTTTTTCAGATGGCTGGTGATTGCCAGGGGTCATCAAAGGGCAGCTGTCCACTATAAAGACCCAGTCTGGAGGTTTGTCTGTTCAGAGCTTCATTTCAGTCCCTGGTCAGCCACAGGAAGGAGTGCACCAATCTCTCTTCATTTTCAGATTTGAATTACTCTAGTATTTTCTGTGCTTACATTACAATGGGATGTTTTGGGTGGACCTGGATGGTCTTCTGTATGCTCCACTTCTGTTGTTTGGTTGCTGGCTCGATGCACGAGCTATCTTATCACAGAAGCCCTAGTGTGCCCGATTCCAGTTTTGGACTTCTAAATTCATCGCATCGACATCGTCATAGATACCCTATGTATATGATGCAGCTCTACCGCTCGCTTAGGACTTTGGACTCTCCAGGGTCCATCGCTGTCAACGCCGTCCGTGCACGCAATGACAGTCCTCCCTCTGACGATTCCGACTCCGTCTTAAGTCTGATAGCAAAAGGTAAGATAACTTAAACTTTAGCGTTTAAAATGTGAATGTATTGGTTCTATTTTCAACAATATGTACTCAGGTCTTACAAGTTATATTTACTTCAACAAATATAGTACTTTTACGCGACCATTTGAGCCATTGTAAGTACTTGCAAAGCAACATTTTCACTCGCATCTATTGTTTTTAATGAATAGTCAGAAACACCTTCATGACGCCTGCACGGCTCTCTTTTTGAGGATTTTCTTATCTGCGTTATCAGATCCACCCTTTTTACAACTAATAAGTGTGACGATGCTTATTCGACTTTAAAGGCTTTCTCTGTTTTATGTGAGCTGGTGTGTGTATTAGCCCCCCAGACTCTGTAATGAGGGGTTTCAATACACATCCTGTCCTGTCCTCCCTCTCACTTCAGCGTTTTCACATTTGTCTATATGGCTTGGCTCTCCAAGCCTTCAATGGAATACATTTGTGTGCGTAAGAATAACTACAATTGTTGTTTGTTGATTTATAATTTGTTATTTTATCCTTTCCTGTTTAGGTTGCCATCAAATAGGTGATAAATGGACCGTTACATTCGACATGTCATCCGTCTCTGCCATCGACGACGTTCAGTTGTCAGAGCTCCGAATCAGACTCCCGGCGTTCTCCTCCTCCAAGCGCGTCACTGTGGACATATACCACTCCAGAAAACATGCATGTGTGTCAGGCGCAGCACTGTGCCAGGAGGAGCGTCTCTTACTGGGCAGCTTTGGCGCATCACCTTACAGTACTAAATCTTCTTGGAAGGTTTTCAATGTCACAGCCTTGCTGAAATACAGGCTTTACCAGGGCGGAGTACCCGTGGAGGATGCAATGGAAGCTGACCATGGGAGTGGGAATTGGGGAGATGGAAAGGACGTTGGGAAGTCCAATCTCTGGTATTTGGGAGAAAGGCACAAGAAGTCACGCCATCAGACTGCAGACCGTGTCATGATGGTTATCTTCTCGAAACATAAGGCGCCTCGGGAAGGCCATGTCGCACATACTCTCATCCATACAGTGGAACACTCCAAATATGTCATTTTGGACAAGGTCAGCAGTGACACTCAAGGTAGACGCCACAAGAGGAACCACGAGAAGGTGCGACTGGCTGGTGGGATTGCAGCTACTGGATCACCACCAGAAGCTGTCCAGCGACCGCTTTGTCGCAAGGTTGACATGTGGGTTGACTTTGATCAAATCGGGTGGGATGAGTGGATTGTGCACCCAAAGCGCTACAATGCTTTCCGCTGCGAGGGAGAGTGCCCGACTCCAGTAGACGAATCCTTCCACCCCACGAACCACGCATACATGCAGGTAAAATATGTAAACAATTAAGACCAGAAACTACTTTATGAGTATGTTTTTAATTATTATTAGGATATTGTGTGTTGCAGTTTCTGACTTCTGTTTTCTTTTTTTTATCCCAGAGTTTGCTGAAACTGTTTCACCCGGATCGAGTGGCCCACCCTTGCTGTGTGCCCACTCGCCTCAGCCCACTCTCCATGCTGTACTACGAAAGTGACGATATGGTACTACGCCATCACGAGGACATGGTTGTTGAAGAATGTGGTTGCCACTAACATTCACTTGTAAAAAAAGCCCCATGACTAAAATTAACACTTTTTAGGAAACAACAGGTGGAAAAAAAGAAGAAGTACTGATGTTGGCTTTCGAAGTTGAATTGACTATATAAAATAATATTGAGAAGATGATTTGAAATTACCGTGAGACTGTATGAAAAGCATGAATGTGACAAATAAGCATACATCAATATTTCGTTATTTCCCTTAATGTTATTTTTTTTTTATATTTATACTGTCTAAAAATATATTTTTGTTAAGAAAATGTGATAAATGACTTGTATTAAAACCATTTTATTATATTTATAACGTTTTTTTCTGCTCATAGTTGATAGCCTTTTCGGTGTCCATCTGATCTCATGTGTCTGTTGGCTTGCTGCTCATACAACTATAAGGTCAGAAGTTCAGTTCCCACTGGGATCATCCCATAGTGGAAATATGCTGTCATGGCTTAAAGACAATGGCTTAAAGTGTCCATTAAATAGCATCTACAGCAGTTGCTTGTTGAGTTAACACTTTACATGAAATGTAAGTCAATTAAAAACTATGCAATTTTTGTTGATCTAAATTAAAGTATGCCAGTATTTAGGATTGGTCACAGCAATAGCAGACTGTAAAGACTCTAAATGGAGTTTCACTACATCTCCCAAACATGTGTATTGACCCTCAAACAATTAAGCTGTTAGCAGCCATTCTTTCTTACTCACACTCAAATACACATCTGTTGTCTTTTATGGCTCACAGATTATTGTAAGCGAATGACTCCATTGCAAAATGGCCCTGTCAGGCTAGTTCTTTTTTTGTCTACACTTCAATAAAAAAGAACTGACATGCTGGGTGAAACTGAACCAGAGACGCAACAGATATTCTGACGGCTCCAAAGCAGAAGGGGAGGAAAGGAAAGGAGAAGCAGTTGTTTATTTGACAAGGTTATGGGGGGTATTAGGAAGCAGAGGTGACAGCGAGGGAGATTGAGGCCTTAAGGCAGAAATGGAGAGTAAACGTCTAGAATGATGGTGTATAGCAACTGTGTGTCACAGAACAGACTGAAGGCCATGTGCAAATAGATTTGTTTCCATACGTTCCAATTCTGCTTCCAGGAAATTGTACCATTTACCGTCTCACATCTTCCGCGGCAACCCCAGATAACAAATTCAAATCGAGTGACATCTTTAAAATGTGTGGGTTGCAAAAAGGAAAGTTCCATCAGTTCTGTCAATGTTATCCAACATGACTTAGGGTTTGACCCCTGGCTATAAAGAGGTCATGGCTGAATTCAGGGTTTTAAGCAAAGTATAAGTCAGAGTTTAACAGTTATTAGGGAATATATGCACTGCTCTTAAAACAGAAAACACTTTACTGCCTTACCAAACCCAGAACAAATAGAACATTTTCCCCCTTTGTAGGAGGCTTGGAGTGAAACTGAGTTCATCAAAGCAGTGTGGGCGTGTTGGAACAAGCCCAGTGACTTGTCTTTAGCAGTGATGTTGTCTAAATGGTTGTCAAAAAGGATTGTAGACGCTGATCGGACAGGTGTTACGACCTCTCTAATGTGTCAATTCTATCACACACCACTACCCCCCTTTTGTTCCTTGATTCCAAAATGTCCTGTTGGTCAGTCTATCATTTAGGCCTACACCAAGAGTATATTTGGACTCTGTATTAGGTGTTTAATAATACATTCTTAGTTTTTGGAAAAGTGTCCTTAATATCTTATTAAGAAAGAACATGGTACTGTAATAGATAAGGAGGTTGGTTCTTGCTCTGCCCTACTGTCATTAAGTCTCAGACTTAAAAGGTGGTTTTGACAGACCAATATAGCTGCTGAATTGGGGTTCACCTGAAGACCTCTTTTCCAATCTGTGTACTGGTTTGACAGCAAGTGTCACAGGTTACATGGTCACTAAATCGGAAGTTAATTGGAACTAATTTCTGACTTAGGATTGATAAAGAGATCTCTTAACAGACAGAAACAATTTTAAATGTGAAATTTCCAGGCCTGGTAAAATAAAATAAAAAACCAGTTAATCAGATTGAATACATCAGTCTGCATGCCTATGCGCAACCTGTCAAATGGAAGTGGGAGGAGGGCTATTGGCAGGCTAAAGGTCAGTGTGTTGACCTCTTTCTCTCCCGGCTGTAAAGCTTTATCAGTGGTCCAAGCTTTCCCTGAGGAATTCCACAGATTCGCTCTCGGTCAGATTCGGTGACATCGATCTGGTGACGCACTATGCGTAACACAAGCTCCAAAAAAATATTACAAATAAAAAAACTGTTTTAAATAAACGTTAGTGAACGCCTTTTTTTTTTATTGTCATCAAACGAAATTTAGGTGCGACAGTCCACCTTTTTTTTTCTTGCACATTTCCCCCTTTATTGTAAAATAAAGAATGCGGAACGCGTCCGGCAATTTAAAGTCTGCTGCTAACAATAACACTTTATCAATTTACGATCGCACGTTTGTAGTTTTATTACTTTCAATAATGACCACGGAATAACCGTTTAAGGACCATTAGTTATATTTTACGTACCACCGAATTCAAGCCAATACACTCTTTAGTTGAGCTCATGCCACTTTCCAGATTAGCGAGAATCCCATGAGATCTGACAGCAGATATAGGCTACATCCGAATACACATCAGTCTCTTGTTTGACCTGAAAAGTGAACCAGAAAGCCGGCTTCTACCAAAAAGGGATTGATTCTTAATGTTTATGCATGCATTATAAATAAATAAGACCAAACTGGATTTTCTTTGCTTTATTGCTTTGTCGTTTTACAAACCATGTTTTATCCGTTTCAAAATTTCTTCAACAAAAGCACATTTTACATTCCTCTGTATGACACTTGTGGTGAACAATATTTTTCTCTCACAGCAAAAATCAACAAATGGTACAGTATTTTGAAGGCAGTAATTATGATTATTTCAATGGTATCTGAAGAGGGGTGGCAGGGTGGAAATAAAATGAGGGATAAAGGTGATTAAAAAAAAATCTGTAGGAATTCACCGAAAATCAAGCACAAAAGTGTTATGCCTGTGTCCTCCAAAACATTATTATCTCTCCGGTGAGGGAAATGTTTGGTGGGAGGTGATGAGGTTGTTTACAGTGTGTATCGGCAGCTAGCTCTGCTACAGAAAGGCACACAGATGTCTTGTAAATGACGACCCAAATCACATTCTCTAGTCTTGCTTTAAAATAATATTGCAGATCAGACCTACTTATTTTGCCACAGTACATCTGTTAGGCGAACTGTGGCAGTGTAAAATGGAGACCGTTATCCAAGGTGAGGTGGGGGAAGGGGGGAAAGCCTGAGCCTCTCTTCTTCAGCATCATGGTATTAATTGTAGTCGACTCACATCTTTTGATTTACGTTCACGTCGCCAGCTAGATGTCCATTTCAAACTGTGCGTCGTCCCCTTCAAAAAATAAATAATAGTAACCATAAATATTTTACTTCAATACCTGAAATAAAATTCAACAAGATAACAAAGCAGTGTCCGGTCTGTTTAAACAAGACTTATAAATACAAAAACACAAGTTTCAACGTAAGCCAAGGTCAGACCTGTGTGTGTGTGTGTGTGTGTGAGAAAGCACGTGTTCTTACCCGCACCCTTCTCAGCGGGTGGACTGATGATTTTGTTGTTGTTGTTTAGTGGTTCTCCATTGTGGGCCATCTCCTGGATGATGAGCTTAGAGGATGGACTGGTGACCCCTGGAATGTCAGGCAGAGCGCGGGGCGGAGTCCGAGCCACCGGGGAACTGCGACACTCCAGCAGGAACTTCCGGTCATATATGATCCTGGTACCTTTAGAGAGGGTGTAAAGATAAAGAGTTATTTCAATTTTTTTTGTAATTGTAACAATCACACTGCTTCACAAATGTAAGCTAACATTATGGCAGAAAGGTGGGGCTATTATGCTGTTGTAACTCGTGTGTTACGCCTAATGATGTTGATATTTGGGCGTGGGGGTTTCCTCCAACAGAAGTGAGATGCCAGCCAGCTGTGTAAATCCAGACGGAATGAAGGGCATATCTTCCCACAAGCTGCAGATAAAGGGCTAGACAGGGAAAACTACAGAACCATAGGAGTTTGAAATATGTACGTATAGGCCAGCCATACAAATATTATATGCAAAATATACAAAAACACAACCTATATCAATACATGGCTGGTCCAAATGGCTCTTCTTAGGAACACCAGTTTGACACAAGCACTCGTGAGAATCAATGCTGTCTAAAACAGTATTGCTTGTATGCCAAGTGCTTATGCTACATCTATTGAACTCCAAAGCAGTCAGCTTAGAGTGCTTGTTCAAAAACTAAGTAGAACCCAACTGCGCCAGGCAATCCATTTTCCTAGTCTGAGACCTGAAGGACCAGATCGACAACAGGGCAAGCCCAGGAGAGCGTCACCACCAAACCTTAGTCATCAAAACTGTTATGTAGATTCTTATATGTATCAAATCATGCACATAAGGGGAAAAGTCCCGTTTAAAAACGGTGTGTTGGTGTAGTTATACCCTAATGTTACATAGGACAAGTCTATAGAGGAATTCAGAGGCGTGTTGGTCAATGCTGATTCTGTTGTGACAGAAGCTTAATGGTTAACAGGGCTGGCCTCGGAGAGGTAGGTGTGATGTAGGCAGCGTGATCTTGCAGTTTGTTGAGTGTTGATAATCTCAACAGAATCACTGTTGTCAAGCCAGAGCAACGTCTCAGCTAAGGCCAAAGTAAACGGAAGGAAGTTAAAAGCAGCACACAAACCAATCACCTTATTAAAAAAGTGCAGAATGTAATCTGCATATTCTGTTAATGTGAAAATCATGAGAATCAATCTGCGCAGGTCTCTAAAGAATTTGCCAATTACAGGGAGTCACCCAGAGGCAACCCTTCAGGCTGTCAGCTAGCTGAGGGGCACAAGGGGGTACTAATGTTAGATTCCAAATCAGCTGCAACAAGGAAGCTGCTATGCTGACGCCGTGGCAGTAATGTCATAACACTAAACATCGGGTGCCATACGCCTCAATACTGCATTCGGCTGTAACCGAGCAAGCTTTTATATTTGACATCGCATTGACAGGCTAAATAAACACTCTGAATTAGAGCAATCTTATTGGCAATGTATGTGGCCTTTGACTTCAGCTGACTGACAGCAGCCTGGCCTAATGTAACAATTCAAAGGCTTCCTGCAAAACGTCCCTGCATATAATTCAAAGGTTTGCAAGTATGCAATGAATAACATTTTAGGACTAAAACTGGTTTAAGTCAACATTGGCCGCATTAGTTTTAAATGTGGATAGTTCTCCAAAATGCAACTTGCACAACTGTTTTGTAGCTAGGCTCACCTCCTGGGGTTGTACTGAAAAGCGTCCCTCCGGGAGTAGTGGAGTAGTCATGGGGCATGTGCGCCGAGTCGTTTATGGTCACCCTCCTGGTCGGAATAGCCTTGGTAGTGGTTGTCTGAAAGCCTGTAGACATTTTTGTTTCCTTTAATAAGCTATCTATCTAGCAAAAAACGGAAAAAGAAATTGACAACAAAGAAATCCTGGATTAGCAAACAAAGCAAGCCCCGTGCTTGTTGTTGTTTTTCAGCTACTGCTTTGGCTCACTTTCTGTTGTTAAATACAAAATAAATTACTCTCTTTTTCATAATAAGTGCAAACAATGGTATACTATCTAAACTATTCACATTCCAACACGCACTCTGGTAGAACAGGCTAGGTTCTTTATTAAAGGACCTTAGCACATGTTCTTCTCTCTCTCTGCACGCACCCAAAAACACATACAGACAGGAAAACGATGTTGAGCAAAGCTACACCAAATTGTGACTATTTCGCCCCCTATAGTTTCATAATCATACTACACACAAAATAAAAAAAATTTCAACCTGTTTACTGTGATACTAGGAATGACAAATCACTCTCACTCTCACGCTCACTCTGACATGACTGACATGACAATATCCAGTGCCAAAATAAAGTTGAATACGATGCAGTCAATACAAAGCTATTCGCACAAGCAGTGCTAAGGCAGTGCTAAGGCTACTTCAAAGTGTGCCCTTATGACATGTTCATGAGAACACAACTTCATGCCTCCAATAATTGTGCACTTTAGAAATCAAATTGGATGTTTATTACTGTAGGCAATTTTTTTGCCATGTTAAACTAGTACGTATCAGTTAACCTGCCATAATGGACCTTTAAAAACTAGAAATAAATATTATTCTCTGCTATCACCTCAGTCTTTCCCACTAAATGCAAATAACACTCTAATCATCTTTCAGAAACTCATACAAACACAAATACATTTAATTTCTTTATTAATTTTGTAAATGTTGAGCTGGTGTACAGGGTAAATTGTTTATAGATGTCTTCAGACTTCATTTGATTAAAAGGCTTTTACATGTATTTTTTTTTAATCCATAGTTGATCTCTTTATAACAATAAAAAAAGCAAACAAAAAAAGTTAAAATACCCATGAGGCCCCTATGTATCCCCAGGTTGCAGGCATTACCCAGAGCTCAACAGTCTCTCAGCAGCTACAGCTGCATGATGCTGAAAGTACATCCATAACATAATTTTAATCCCAGTTGACAAGTAAGGGTGCATAGCATTCTAAGTAAATATATATTTTCATATATTTCATATATATAGTCTTTTACATTAAAAACATTTTCTGTGCATGTGCGCAGTTGCATTCCTTAGTATTGAGTAATATGCTATTGCGTTAATAATGTCTTCAATCCATTCTACAGGAGTATACATGTGATCTCTAGTTTTTGCAACAGCTAGTATTTTTGCATGAACTTGGTGGTGTATGTCATCACTTTAGGAGTCCCTCCGTTCAGGGACTTTCACCATTTGATAAGTCTCAAGTACTAGCCACTCCTCCCTCTACCCTCACTCCAATGAACTCCGCTCCAACTGTCACCACTGGGAAGCCTTGGAACTGGCTCGATGTCTCATTTGATAGGGAGCAGTGATGAATCGGGGGTGGGCTGTGTTGGGGAAAGATGCTTGTTGTCTCGAGTAGCCTAGCCAGTGAAACCATCGCTTCTGACCATACAGAGACATATGGCCCTTTGTCCAAGGAGATTGCATTATTATCCAGGCTGCTTTCCCTAGCAACCACAACATCCCCTCTCCAGACCTCCCCATTCGCCATCCTCGGTATGTCACATCCACATTGGATGAACTCATAATATGAGGCCTGGGTAAAAACTAAAGTACTAAGATTATGAGATCAATGGGTGCAATGACCAATGAAGCTCTTACAGAGCAAACCACAATCCCATCTACATAAATCACCCTATTGTTTTTTTTTTACCAACTCATGTGGTGGGGCGATAAAAAAATTGCTGTGATGAAGAACAAGGATAATTGGCAAAAAAAAAACATTTGACGCATTTCTCAACGTCTCATTCTCTCCCACGACTTACAAACCAATGGGTCATTTGTTTTTCACCTACGTGGGTAATATGTACGTCTGTGTGCACACAAATAAATGTCAAGTTATGAGCGACAACAAAGGTCCTGAGTTCCGATAGAAAAAATAGAATGACCAGCAGCCTGTCCTGATCCATATCCTACAGAGCAGATCTAGGTACCGATACCTCTAAACCTTACCTCAAACTCTACATCTATATCAGACCTTACATTCATTTTATAGGGGCTTCAAAGGCTTACATAACAAGGGCCTATGAATGGGTTTTTATTGCAAAAAAGTCTCACTTAAGTGTGTGTGTGTGTGTGTGTGTGTGTGTGTGTGTGTGTGTGTGTGTGTGTGTCTGATTCAAGCCCTGCGATGTGTTGATGAGTTTTGGCTCCAGCTCAGAATATATTTATATTGAATTCATATTATGAGTAACGGAACACTTGTTGAGATCGCTTGACTGAAAACAACATGAGTTTGAGTCGCATGACTTGTGCCTTTGTTATAATACACATTTTTGTACACAAACCTCATACCGTCATCATAACAATAAGCATGAGTCCTAACCAGGACCCCTCCCCTCTCCCCCCACACACACACACACACACACACACACACACACACACACACACACACACACACACACACACACACACACACACGCACACGCACACGCACACGCACACGCACACACACACACACACACACACACACACACACACACTTGCCGTACATGTGGAAACAAAATTAGAATATACATTTTGTGTAACATATTGTTAAGGCTTAACTAAACAATGAGTAGACACATTTCTACATTCCCTGGGCGAGTATAACATTTGAATAATTAATAAGGTTTTGGGAAAAAAACAATCTTTTGGGATGTCATTGAATTTCTAACCTAGTCCTTCAAACTCAAACAAAAAACACACACAATACTCCTCAAACTCTTAAAGAAAGTAATTCATACCTGTTTCAGAATGCTTGAAACTACATTATTTCACTGAGTTCACATCCACCAAGAAAATGCCAGTTTTTCCATCAGTTAAAAATAAGTATGCAAACGAGCGATTTGACATCATGTTTGTCAGGAGTGAGAAGTAAAGCTATGGTAATGCAGAAAGCACATTCATAATCTAAACTGAGAGGAGCAGTGAGCTGTAATAGGGCAGTCATTGATAGACCCACCTTTCCACACACTGACAAACCGACACACACACACACACACACACACACACACACACAGGTATACCAACACAAACACACACACACACACAACACAAACACACACACACACACACACACACACACACACACACACACACACACACACACACACACACACATAGACGTGGATCTACTCCTTTTACCAATGTTATTGCTTTCCTTACAAATAAGAATCCAGACAGTACTTTGTGTGAAAGAAGGGATGACAACAAGGAAAAGGTCGAGACAGGAGACAGAGTCGGGGAGGGTGAGGGGTCGCTTGGGTTCACAGTTGTGGGGTCAATACTACAGTTTCTTATCACAGTGTTTGCTGGCTGGCTGGCTGGCTGGCTGTCTCTGCTCGACTCCTGAGAGTCACCAACAAACATCCAAGCTCAACACATCCACCACGCTTCGCCTTGATTGGCCTAACCAATGCTACGTTGATGATGACCCACGCACCGGTTGCTTTACCCTTATCGAGTGACATCTCGCTAGGTGCTGAAATGGGCTGTAGATTCTCCTGGCGGACGGTGATGTGTATCAGGCACCGTGTGGCGGTGCCATGATTCACCAGCAGGGAGAGTTGCTCAAGGACTCTGCTAGCAAATTAAGGTGACGCTGCCCCCTTGTGGTGGACAGAGTTGCTACATCTACACTGAGGCAGAGGGGGGAATGGAAGGAGAGGACAGGATTCAAGGAAATTTGAAAGTTGGTGGCCAGGTGGGTGTGTTAGACAAGCAAGAAGTAGGAGCGCTTTAGGCAGGCATGAGGATTGAACTTTAAGCCTACATAAGATTTGGGTGGGACGGCGTCCACACAAAGACGACGGCGCTCATGTTCTAAAGCGAAGCTGAACTGTAAACGAGGGAGGGCCGAGTGGTCATCTCACCAGTCTGCTCTGCATGAAACTTCTAAACCACTCTGAAGGGGATGTCGGAGACGGCAGGTGCTAAACAGAGAGGGAGATAACGGTGTCTTCCGTGAAACACAACTAAAGGTGAGATGCCATCGAACCCAGTGATGTCCTCTGAAGTGTGACACGAGCAAAGGAAGGAGGGGGAGTACATAGAAATCACAAATCAACAAATAAGCCGACACACAGAAACAGGACAGATAGAACAGGCAATAGAGACCCAAAGGTCTGAGCTCGTTTGTCGTCAAACCCTCACAGATATCAAGGTAAATTGAATAATATATTTACGTTTAGACTAAACCAAACAAAGGACAGGGAAGAGTAGTTTAGGCATCAGAAACAGCAGCATCATCGGCATCGCATAGGGTTCTTATAACATAAAACACACACGTAACACACAGTCACGTATAGCATTTTAGTGCATATAATATTATCTACAATGCCTATACCCTTGGGAGAAATTGTATAGGCTAGTGAAGGGCTGCCACAGCATTGGTTTGATACAACGTTCTTCAGCTGGAACAGTTTGAACAGTGTTACAGGGAGGAGGGGGAGTATAACTTGTTGCCTAGAGACAGTGTCAATCTGAGTATTGTTTTTATATAGTTTCCATTGGGTTGAGTAGGTGAACCTCTGTCCCCTGCCCTTTGTCCGAAGAGTTGGGGCAGGGGATTAACCCCACCCTACATCCCACATCTGTCCCATATATGAGTGTGTCTTCTTTCCTCTCCCTCCCCACTCTAACCCCCCACGCCCACCCACCTTCAGGACCCCCCAGACCCACCCACCCCCTGCCCCGCCCGGATAACCCCTTGGTAGTGTAGTTAGAGACAGGCCATGCGGCAGCAGTCACTCATGCTGATACAGACAAACAGGAAGCACGTTTTGGTTGCTAGTTTTTTTTTTTTTTTTTTTTTTTTTTTTTTTTCGGTTTGGTTTTACTTTTTTATGAAATCATGCTTCTAGCCTAATAGTTGAAGTTTTCTTTTTTGATTGTTTCTTTTTAAAAAAAGAAAAAAATAAGGTAAGAAAAACTACAAGTAAATCCGTATTCTTCTCTTTCCGGTGCGTGCTGAAAGTCGGCGTACAGCCGTTGTGTTTTTCTGTAATGGAGTTGTCCTTGTATTTTTTTTTTAAGTTGTTGTCCCTGTTCACTTTGCTCCGTCATCCTCTTCCTGGATGCCCTCACTTCCATCCTCTTCTGCTGGGTCATGTGTCTAAGTAGGGTGACTTTGGTGAAGGGGATGAGTCCTGTGGGGGTTAAAGAGACCGTCAATATGTGACAAGGAATAAGCTACATAGGATCTGCAGAGGATCTAGCATGCAAGCTATATATATAATATATCAATGTCCGTAGTCAAAACGCTGCTAATTCTTACAAGGGTCCTTCTGTCTGCGTGCTTACTGCTCAACTCTATTCACTGCTTCTACACACTGCATAGCCTGGTGAAATATTAGTCAAGCAATATGATATCTGGTCTGAAATGTTAGTAATCTGAGGAATGTTACAGCCATAAAGTTACAGTGTATCCCACACACACACACACACACACACACACACACACACACACACACACACACACACACACACACACAGCCAGGGAAACACACAGATCCATACCAGCACGTACCCACAGTTGCTCGAGGCCTCATTTCAAAAGGCAACTGGCTTTGCAGCACTGACCTTGAAAGCAGTCTCTATTTGGAATCCCTCTCTACTTTCTGTCAGTTGAGAGTGACACAAAGAGCTAGCTAATGCTAGCACCACGTTAAACACCGATATGGACAAAAGTATTGTAGGAAAGACTCCATCAAATATAACACACTCATATTTTTTTCCTGAAAAGACTAACACACTGAGCTGTGAAAATCTTTAACACAAAAAACTCAAGGTCTACCATGGCTTTTCTAACAGTAAATATTGACGCTTTACACATGCAGACTATTTATAGGTATTTTTTGTTTGTTTAGAAAACAAAACAAAAACAGAAAAAGAGCATAGTAAACACTAAATAAACACAGCTCATTAGTAGCGTCCTGATTACTTAACCAAGCTAACTCAAACGGATTAAGGCACGTCTTGGCATTTGGACGGAATATATTGTTGTTACTTCAGATTTATATGTCAAAATACGCAAGTATTATAGACAGAAATTGCATCAAAATGGCCGTGTGCCACATGGGCGGCTTAGTTAAAAAGCTAATTCACACCAAATGTCACGATGCAGTACTAACGCCAGAGGGCGAGTGTCATTAGTACTGAACAAAGGTATCATATAGGTCAATTTAATCCTGGGAGGCAGGATTAAATGGCCAAGGCCGGCGGTCAGAGGGAGGCTCTGGGCCGCGGCCCAAACGGTCAGTCCCGTACCTGCGGGGACGAGGCACTGTGTCTGCCTCACTGCTTTACTCTCCGCAGACTGGCACATTTCACTATCTGAGCACCCTTCTTCACATCCACAATATCCGGCTACATCAGGTGGGTGGGAGGCAGGGAGAGGGTGGGTTGGCATGGGAAGAGGATTGCAGGAGAGGTGGGCGGAGAACAGGGGAGAGGGACGGGAGCAAATGAGGAGGCGGGTGGCGTGTGAAACGGAGAGGGATGTTTGAGAAGGAAAATGATCAGATGAACAGAGCGAGAAAGAGGACGAAGCGGTTTGATGAGAGCGAAAGACAGGAATGGAACGGACGGAAAAAGAGAGAGAGAAAAAAAAAGAGGCGAGAGAGAATGGGATTGCCGTTGAGGTTTTAAGGAAGAGACAGAAAAAAAACGGAGGATGGAATGGAGGGGTGACGTGAAGAGGAGCAGAAGCCAGGAGAGGGTGAGGGTGGGGCGAAGGAGGGGGGGGGGTCGGAGAGACAGAACAGAGAGAACAGGGAGAGGCATCAGAAACATCCAGATGGATTGACACAGTCCTGCAGGTTGGAGTGATAGACACGTACAGCACACAGTCAGGATTAATGAACCACAGACTTTAATGAAGGCAGGGAGGGAGTCACTCAGTGTTTATACTTTATCCACAAGAACAGACCACAGTATGACAGCCAGAGAGAACCACAGTCCAGACATTTTGGGATTTAGTTTAAACTGCAGCGAAAACAAAAGATGGTAAACTGCAGTTGGTCACAGCTTTACATAGTGAATTATTGACGTGAGTAATGAAACCAGTGAGCGTTATTGCCTTGATTTAGCCAAGCCGAAAATGCCAGAGCACGGCGCAGCAGGGAACTCTGTTTGCTTCCCTTGTTGTCATGCAGAGAGGATGACCCATGAGCAAAATGGAGCAGGAATGAGTGAAGCTATCTAAGGTGGATGCACGTTGCGACAATGGAAGCTCCGCAGACACACCAAACAGAATCACACAAAACTGAAAGTTTATTCCTTTGTATAGCAGCACTAATAAACAGAATTGGACACGCACACACACACACACACACACACACACACACACACACACACACACACACACACACACACACACACACACACACACACACACAAACACACACGCACACGCACACACGCGCACACACTAACACACACACGCGCGCACAACCAAAACACCCCTTGCCTATCGCTGTACCATAGCTCATGCAAGTTAGGCTACTGAAAATCACTTTTGAGCAGCCTTGTGAAGCAGGTTAAAATGGAAGGAATATGACAAGCTCAGAGCAGCACAGCCTCTACGCCTCCAACACGACCTGCCGCACAGGATTTCCATATCACTGTTGCTAGCAGTCGATGGTTCCCCAATAGTAAGCCAACAAAGTATGATCAGTCCATTGTGAACGACTTCCAATCCACCCCCCACCCCCGCCCCTGCATCTTCCTACATCTCAGTGGGTCAAAGGGCCCCTCAAAGCTGCGTCGGGCCCCAGTGGGCGGTAGGCCAGGCGCCGGTCCGGTCCGCTCGTGTCAGAAGCCCACCTTGCTGCTGAGGACGGCATAGTTGATGAACTGTTCCGCCTCGTTCTCCAGCTTGTTATCGTCCACCAGCGAGCCGTCGGCGCTCATGTCCTGACCCCCATCCACGCCTGAGCCCTGTCCCCTGCGCACCACCTTACGGACAATCTACACCGACAACACGCACGCACACACGCACACGGGTGGGAGGGAGAAAGAGGGAGGATCAAGGGTGGTCGAAGGAACAAAAGGGGTAGAAAAGAACAGAACAGAACAGAAAAGAAAAGAAAAGAAAAGAGAACAAAAATCAAAAGAAGAGACAGGTGGGAAAAGATAAATAAATTGAGAAAAGATGTTAATGGTGACTCAACAGGGGGGACCTTTTGCCCTATTCACACATTATGAACCACTCAGTCACCATCAGAGAGGTTCTGTTCAATAACAAAACACCCTCCAACGTCCAATTATTCTTCTCTGAATCAACCCCGTAGATATTCTAACCAACAACACCAACCCTTTGTCAGGGCGACGGGGGCGTTTCCCAACGCTGTGCGATGTGACAGTGAGAGAGATGGCGGCTGATGAACTGATGGACATGATTATTACTTGTCTAATAATCATATTGTGGTCGGAGGAGATGTAAGTAATCTGTAGTAAGGTGAGCCTAACAGATTTGGATCACTGGGTCGGGGGGGACATTGCAGGCGAGGCGCAGTGTTTAGGTTTCTACGGGGCACGCTTGGCGGCCCGCCAGGCTGACCTTCTTGGTGACAATGTTGCCGTGCTCGTCCGTGAACTGCTCCTCGCTCACTTGCTCCCCGGGCATGTCCTCCGCTTCGTCTCCCTGTGGGGAAAACAAACACTTTCAGTCAGACCCCCTCATCGACTCTAAAACCACCATACGGGCTTAGCTTACACGGCAAAAGCCTTCCGTTTATTTGTATGTGTTTGTTTATTTCAATAAAAAAAAAACATTAATCTTCGTGGATTGACTGTAGTTGTCTGTGGTTTGTCAAAAAATCTTAATAGCTAGAGCACTAAAGACCACTCCTTAATTAGAATTTGATCTTGTTTACTCACATTTAAGTAGCCCACCATGAAAAAAATTCAATGCTCTAATTCTTCAATATTAAAAACGAATTCAAGCAAGTCTACAGAATGTGTTCAGTGAATGGAGCCAAAAAGGAAAAACACAGATGAGGACTCGGCTAACCCAGAACGCAAAGGGGAGTCTGGAATTTAGAGCACTTTAAAATAGCCTCCTGAGATGTTTCTCATTTACAAAACCGTCACCAAGCACAACCACCAAAAACAGAGAGAAGAACAGTAACAAATAAAATTTTAAAACGAAGAGAAAGGGAGTGAAATACAATTGATATAATTGAAAGATAAGGGGAGTGGTAATGGTGTAAGGATAACACTGAAGGGGTGTTGGCATTACTGACCAAATAACAGAAGGTTTAGGTTTAGGATAATAGAGGGATTACCCCTAATAACCCGCTAGACACCATTCCTGCTATTAATAAGATCAAAAGGTCTTGCATCTGTTGCATGGGCCTGGGCAAAGCCACCTTATCCCCCACGATCCTTAGAGTCTTGGGTCATTAGATGTGCAAAGACCAGGAAGTGCGGTACGGGTAGAATGGGAATTGTAGTCTATAACTGTTAGCTGGTAAATCCAGCCACGACAGCCATTGCAACATGCTGCAGGACAATTATAGCCTTCTAAATTTGTATTGGGCTGTAGGTAACTTTATTCTACTACAAGTGTACTAGTAGGGACCCAGCGTGAAATATATTGTAGTGTCAACATTTGTGTCTTTTCTGTTTGGCAACTTTGCCATTGCCTTTTTGAAGTGCATCACTGTCAACTGAATAGGGTTGTAAACAAATGCAGAGCTCTAACAGCCCGGCCTCCTGCACTCGCCTGGAGCGTGCCCCCACCAAACCCCAAATCACCTCTGAGCACTGGAAACCCTAGCCGACCCACAATACCTTCCACTGTGCTGCACCAGGATAACCTTTCCATGGCTTTCTGCCTTCCTCTCCTGCCCACCTCTCCACCATTCTCCTCTCCCTCTCTGTCTCTCTCTCTCTACCCGTCTTCGTCTTCTCCCCCCCCTCCTCTGGCCTCTGTACCTTGAGGATGACCCTGCGACGGACCACCCTGGTGGCCACGTTCTCCTCCTCGTCGGCCACGCCCTCGGCCTCGCCCAGCTCCCGGTCCAGGCGGGCGTGCACGTGGGTGAGCACGGAGCGCACGGTGCCGCTGGCGATGTGGAGGACGTTCTGACAGCTGATGACCAGGAAGGCCAGCAGCACGAAGCTGAAGAGCAGCTCGGTCACCATGGCCCACATGGTGGGAACGCCGCCTCGGTCCCTCGGGCTGGCAGCCACGCAAACACGGTTCCCCTCCCCTTCGGGTCTGGCGCTCACGCCCTCGCTCACACGCAGACAGGCGGCCTGGGGCCCCTTACAGACTCCCCTCTTTAAAAGGCTCTGCTTCTCTCCTTTCCAGGTCGGAAGCAGCTGTCGTCTTCACGGTGGAGATGTGGTTTTCCTTTCTTTGCCTCTTCACTTCATTCTTGTCCTTCAGCCGTCCTCTATGTCCGCTAGTGCCTACCTGCTTTCTTTCTCTCTTTCAGTTCAGCGTCTCTTCCCTCTGTCCCCCCGTCGGTTGGTCAGGGAGGAATGGCTTGCTCATGGTATCCAGCCGGCAGCAACCTTGGTGGGTTTTCTATTTCCCCTGCTCTCTTGCTCTTTTCACTCCCCCTCCTCCCTGCTTCCAAAAACAACCCTGTCACCCCCTCATCCCCCTGTTCCCCGCTCCCCTCCCAGGCCATGTGAGGCTTTAAATATCTCAGGGGAGAATGAGAGAGAGAGAGAGAGAGAGAGAGAGAGAGAGAGAGAGAGAGAGAGAGAGAGAGAGAGAGAGAGAGAGAGAGAGAGAGAGAGAGAGAGAGAGAGAGAGAGAGAGAGAGAGAGAGAGAGAGAGAGAGAGAGAGAGAGACTTGCACTCTGACCCACACGTTTCCCTCAGGTGCCCAGAGCAGGGACCAGAGTGTTCCATCCGACAGCACATGTCCACGTAAAAAGTGGGCGCTCCTTAACCCCTAACCCCTAACCCCTTGCCGAACCCTAACCCTTAAACACTGGGTGCTCCCACATGACCACACAGGCTTCTGTGTCTCTGTTCACACACACGCTGTCACTTTTAATATACAGACGCATTCCCTTCATGGCTTATTACACTAAACGTCAGACTAAAGGGATCTACTTCAACAACGGGCCAAATATAGAGCATTACCGTGGCCTTGCCAGAGAAAGGCCACGCAAAGACTCAGCCAGAGCGAGTCAGCCCCCACCCTCACCCTCCGACGAGAGTACCAAAGCCCAGATGTCCTCTAGCGTTCTACGGTTGTGGCGGTGTTGTTATGTCAGAACAGTTGACACGTGTGACGGGGCTGGATAGGGGATCCGGTGACAGAGTGATCTGCTATTTTTGGCAGGCCAGGCTGTTTGTGCCCATTTTGGGCCGTGTGTGTGTGTGTTTGTCTGTCTGTGTGTGTGTGTCTATGTGTGTGTCTGTCTGTGTGTGTGTGTGTCTGTGTGTGTGAGAATAGCCATAAATAATCTAATTCCAACCGCCATTCGTTTTAGAGGGCTACAGTAAGGTCTACAGTACAATAACGACAATGCCATTGGACCACTTAAAATTGGTTTGTTTAAAAATGCGAAACGTATTGGCTTCAATCCGGTGAAAAGATCCACTTATATATTAGAGCTCATGTTTACAAATCCTAGACTACGCCATATTGTCACCTTTAACCCGCGTTGTGCTCTTGTTACAGCGTACCAGTTAGGGACACCCTCAGCCACACTCACCTGGCCCCTCAGACGGACGTTGTCCCAGGGCCTCAGCTCGGGCACCCTGTGGGGGAAGCCCAGGCCCTTCTCAAACGGCTGCGTGCCCCGGAAGTGGCCGCGCAGGATCTCCGAGTGGCCCATGTCCCGCACAGGCTGCAGCAAGGCCTCCTGGGATACCCGGGACTGGCTGACATCTGTGTCCACGGCGGCACGCACCGATGACATCATGGAGTCCATGGCCTGCCTGGGCTGGGTCTGTGTGCCCACCCAGGCCTGAGTGGGGTCGATGGGGATCCAGCCGGGGCCCGACTGCTCCTGCAGGTAGGACAGGAGGGAGCCGCTTCCGACTCCGCCTCCTCCGCCGCCGCCGCCTCCTCCTCCTCCGTTACCGCGGTTACCCGACCTGGGAGGATCAGGGACACAGAGGAGCAGTGAGGGAGGAGAGAGCGCTGTATTTTAGGGGAAAGCTGAATAGGAAATGTGTTATACACCTGCTTACTGTGGTATTTGGAAATAAATGTTTATAGTGATACATTATTGTTTGAAGATTTCAGTTACTATAATTAACGAAGGGCTGAGTTCAGTCTTATGTGTAGGAGACTGAGAGATAGTCAGTGGCTTTTTAAGTCCAAACAGAAGGATTAAAGCAAAATGGATATTTACAATCCATTGTACAAGAAGCTTTAAAGATGCGAAAGCATTACTGAGAGCCTCAGTGGTTTGCCTCGGGGGATCTGTGAGTGCATGGACACCCTCCCTCACTCCAGTCCCTCTGAGCTGCTGCTGTCTGGGAGCGGCCTCACCTGTCTCCATTACGATCTGCCACGCGACTGAGACCGGGCGACTCGCTTAGCCGGGCGTACACCCGTTGCTGCCCTGCAACAAGAGAAAGCCCTTCCTCTGAGCCTGTCCCTCCTCCTCCTCCTTCTCCTCTTCCTCCTCCTCCTCCGGCTCCGACCAGGGGCGCGACGCCGACCGCCGCGCCTTCCGACCTCACGGCCTCCGACCTCTGACCCTTGTCCAACCCGTTGAGGTTGAACCCGGCGGCGACGGTGCCCCCCAGGGAGGAGGCGGGCGTGGCAGGCGTGGCGGTGCTGAGCGAGTCGACGCCCATCTCCGAGTCGTCCTCCCTCAGCTCCATGGAGCCGACCCCGCCGCTGGCCGCGCTGGCCTGACTGGCCGGCCGGCCCAGGCTCCCGTACGGCAGCCCCAGCAGCCCCTCCGAGTCGTCGGCGTTGCTGCACTCCAACGAGGAGTCCTCCACGGCCACCAGGGAGGGGCTGTTGCCCGAGGGCCACACCTGCACGTCGGACATCTCCATGAGGGTGTCCTCCTCGGTGGTGGCGATGGGCGCACAGTCCAGGCTGGAGACCTCCTGCCAGTAGGGCTCGGCGCCCAGCGGGGAGGGCAGGCTGTACTGCATGGAGGCCGGAGACATCAGCTCGTCCGGCACCAGCCCGTAACCTGGAGCGAGACAGAGAGATGGCACACTGACACCAGCCCTCCCTGCCTCGCCCCGCCCCCCTAAACCCAGCCTCGCCCCCACGGAGGCCGGCAGCACGGGGATCACAGGGGGAAGGGGAAGTGCCCCTGCCCAGGACAGGAGCAGGGCAGCAGGGGGGCAGAGAGGAGGACCAAGGGGGAGGGATGGGGAGGTTAGGGGAGAAGGAAAGGAGTAGGGCCATACGGTAGTAGCTGGGGTAATGATAAGGAAGGGGGGCTTCTGGTGGAGGGGGTGGGGGGTTTGGGATTATCAAGCCAGACCAGCCAGCCCCAACAGAGGGAACAGCAGCGGCAGCACACCCAGACACCCAGGCAGCCTGGCCGACAGACTGATGAACCAGGGCCCAGCGGTGTCTGGTGCTGCTCTGCTGACAGCCCCCTGCAGGGCGGGGGACAGGAGTCACTGCCTCCGCCACCAACCTGGGGCTGGGACACACACCTGTCCGCAATGGACACACACGCACACACACACACATGCCATACTCCGCTAACACATACACGCACACACACCAATCACACCCTCTCGCACTGATATAAAAAACAGGCATGTTAAATATTTTATAGGCAGGCTGTAAAACATGCTGCAGGCAGTTTTCATTTTCTTTCAAACACACTCGCACATCCACCCAGACACACATTCAAACAAACCTACACACAGACTCCAGGCAACAAATATTACAAATGATTTTGGAACAACTAGAACAAAATCACATACATAAAAACCTTTAATACATGTTCACACACACACACACACACACACACACACACACACACACACACACACACACACACACACACACACACACACACATACACACTTGTTCAGTCTTTCTCAAACTCATTTTCATTAAATGCATACACATGAACATAAAGTTTGCTCTCTGTTGTGAATTTGTGGATTTTTATAGCAAGCATTTAGTTGCTACAAACACCAGTCTTGACCAGGACAGCCAGGTCCAGTTAATAAAAACAAGCTTGCGGCTCATTCCCCGAGAACCGTGGACCCAGGTCACTCCTTCAACCACCTCAAATGGGCTTTCGTTCTTAGAAAACACACACATCCTCTTTGATCACAAGGGGACTTCACATTATGGATTCATATTTAGGTAAATACTAAAAATTTAAAGAGTTACAAGTTGCCTTGTAAAATATGCTGCCTTGCATGTATCTAGTACATTCCTAATAATGATGATATATGACGACTAATGGCACATTTTATTATTATGTTTAACAAATAAGATTAAATATGAAAAATGACAATGCATGTAGAGCAATATGTCAATATGTTTTATTCAGACCTACCAGTGGCAAGCAAAAGTGTCATGTCTACCAAAGGAGAAGAGATGAAGACACCAGGACACAAAAATATTTGTGTGTGCGTGTCTCTCTCTCTCTCTGTGTAGAAGAGAGAGATAGAGAGAAAGACAGAGAGAGAAAGAGAGAAAGAGAGAGAGAGAGAGAGAGAGAGAGAGAGAGAGAGAGAGAGAGAGAGAGAGAGAGAGAGAGAGAGAGAGAGAGAAAGAGAGAGACTGACTGAAGGGCCATGATCATCTCTTAGTGTAACTTGATTCATAGCTGGAAGTGATTACTGCTGAGTGTGCAATCAATATGAGCACGACCAACTGGCTTCTCTCTCCTCTCTCTGCCAACATCTCCTCCCCATTAAAGATTCCCCTCCCCCCAGCTGGCCAAGAGTCAGGCTCTGCAAAATATCAAAAGGCACGCTGATATCTGTAGTGCACACACTGATATTCATGTATTTGCACTGATGTATTATTAATGGTTTTGAATAATTTACGTGGCGATAAAAGTCAAATGACCAACAATATTTTTTAAGATTTACATGAATAGTTTTAGTAAAATCTTTGAGTTTGCCAGTTTGACATGAGCTGTCTTAATGTGCCCACTTATGTCCAACCATGTTTGGAACTGTGTGTACGACCTCATAACTCAGTTCCCTTGTTGGTCAATCGCTCTCTCCTTATCAATCTGTTAGTGTGTGAATGGAGAGTTTGTTATTTTGGCCGGCACGGCTAGGGTGAGTGGAGGTTATGAGGAGAATGGGGGGTGTCAGTGTAAAGACGTGAGATGGTGGCCTGGCCCTCCTGATAAAACAACACACATATGAACACACATAAGAACAAAGCCACCAAAGCCCACATTCAGTGAAAGACACGCTGTTCAGCGCACATGTAAATTGTGAAAAGATATCGACACGTAAAGAAATACAGACATTGAAACACACGTGAGGGCACTCTGGAAATACAACAGTGACATCGACAGAGAGACACAATACAAACACACTCACGCCAACACACTTACACTGAATGGAGGGCTCACTGTCACGGCTATACACACTCAAAGCACAGGTGAGGGGAGGTACGCCAAGGGCGCGCTCTATGGCGGCGTCTCCTTCTACTGCCTCCCCTTTTTAGAGCCGAGAGTTCAAACACGCAAAACACACGCAGACACAGGTAAGAATCGGCGAAACACGACACAACATTCATACATGACCAGAGCAATCACAAGTCAGTTTTTCAAAAAAGGTTTCTTGGCCTTTTTTTGAACCCCCCTGTAGAGGACAGATTGTAGAAGAGGGAGAGAGCGAGACAGATACCGCGGGCACATGTCCCAGCATGCCATGCAATAAGAACAGGTCTGTCTGTTAGTCTAGCAGTATCGGGTGCTCATGCGTTCACAGCATCCGCACTTCATCTCCCACAAGCCACTGCTCTTTCCCCTCATTCCAATGCGTCCATGCAAGCATTAGTGGGGAGGTGGGAGATGAGAGTGGGCCTCATGCACAGGCAGACAGGCAGGAGGACAGAGGGATAAGAGGGGGAGGGAAAAGGACAGTTAGGGAGAGACTGTGATGATAGAAGAACAGAGGGAGGGAGATAGAAAGAGAGGAGTTGACAGAGGGATGGATAGAGTGAGAGAGAGAGTGAGGGGCACCTCCCCCTTCCTGGGGGTGCTGGTTTACGACGCAGTATGTGTGCGAGGGGGATTGGTCAGAGAGCAGACGGTTTAAAAGGTGGAGTTTTCAAGAGTAGAAAAAAATACTGATTTAAAAATAAAGAGTTGATAAAAAAATGCACAACTGTTATCTGTTATATATATAAGAAAAAAAAACATATATATAATAGAAAAAAATTTAAGATGAGGGCCGGAGGTCAACATGAGGTCGGCATGAGGTCAAAGGTCGGAGAGGAGGAGTGAGAAGGAGGAAGAGTAGGGCGGCTGGGCTGCAGATGATCATGTTCCGCATAGAAACACACAAAGAGAAAGAGAGACAGATAGACAGAGAAGGGACAGATAGTCAAAGGGAAAAAAGTAGGGGGGGCTTCCAGGCGGGTGGACAAAGTGCACCGACATTGGCCCCCCTTGGAGAAGATTTCAAACGACTTCACGCTTTCATGCAGAGACAGGCAGAGAGAGGATATCCCCTAATGGACTAAAAACCTGGCTTTGGGCTTATTAAAAACCCACTTGATTTCTTGTTCTAAAGATTTCGATAGTATCTCTATCTCTGACGCTAAATGCGCCTATAACTATACCTCAGCTGAGCTAAGAGTGATTAACTATCGAGTAACATACTGATACTTTTGTTCTCTTTCATGTGAATTGACTAATCTAAAACCTCTTAATAACAGCATACTGTATCTCTCTGGAGTAAAACAAATCTCAAACGGACTTCAGTATATTCTGATAAATGTTGATAGTGAATTGGAAACCTCTTGAAACCCATCTTTGTAATACTTTTTTCTGTAAACATCAGCAGTAAGACACAATACCCAGCCTTGGAGGGGTGTTCAGGTATTGCTCCTGTATTAAAGTGTGACCACCTTGTTACTCAGAGCGTCAAAGGAAAAGACCTTTGGGAGGCAGACAGACAGCTAGACGCACAGACAGACAGGTATCAGATTCACTGCAGCTGTGATCTGACCGTCTCCCTTTTGTCCCTTTTTTTGTCCCTCATGGTCGTCTGTAGCTATGCATCGTGACATCACCGGCCATTGCTCCAGTTATCACCGTAGGGGGGCGGGGGGACCTGTGATTGGAGAGACCCAGGGCACACTGGCTGGCGGAGCAGAGGGCGGAGAGCGGGGGCCAGTGCTCCCCAGTGAGGGGGTCAGTCCAGGGGTGAGGGGGATGAGAGGTCACGGGGGGGTGGGGGGCCAGGCCAGGGCCGGTGAAACTGGAGACAATCTGATGTACGTCATGCATGCGTTTCAAAGAAACCATGAGGAAAAGGAAGGAAAAGACTTGAGGGCTGACCACTGGTAGGAGATGTGGGAAAGAGTGGATTCATGTATGAGACTTCCTGACATTATAACACGTTTAAAACACCATGTCTCAAAATGTATAACTGTAACCATGAAATGTTAATAACTCATTATTTTTTTCATAATATTCAACTCATACTGCATTGGCTATTGGTCAAAACAAACAGTCAGAGAAAAAGATCCCTTTACAAAATAAATAACTAACGTGTCACAATATCACAATTGTTGGTAACTGTGCCATGTTTCTTTCTTCATTGTGCATTAATATACAGTATGTGGCATATGTCATTTCAACACTATAGGCATGACAAACAAAAAACAACTTCTATGTGTGTCATCATATTTCTCGAGAATGTGTCTCTTGAGGTGTGGTGCCAAAATCCTTATTCGTACATGTTCAAACGAAACCAACCACCGTTATCACATTCTATCAGAGAGGTGAGACAGTTGTAGGAGTGGCCCGAGTCCTGGTCCAGGTTGCTATGGTTACCACCTGCAGAAGTCTGAGATTTGTAGCACCCTCAGCACAGCCTGGGTCAACGCTTACTGGATAAAGGAGCTGGTCAAAACATTACAGTGGCAGCAGAGAAAAGCTCACGGACAGAGACAAAACGTCTAACGATTTTTAATGAGTAAAAAACATCTAACCAACAATACACGTCCTGGAAAAACCGCAAGGAGGCAAGGAGGAGGGTGTGCGCTCTGGGGGGAGAGGGGTGGGGACAGGGGGGTCTTACCGTTGGTCAGGCCGGGGGAGACGTGGTCCCTGTCGCTGTGTCTGCGTCTGGTGGGCTCGCGTGACTGCCTCTCACCGGACTGCGTGGCCTGGCCCTCCAGCATGTTCACGATGTCCATGCGGTCGATGCTCTTCAGGGCCGCGTACAAACTCTCCACTGGAAAGGAGAAGGATTGACCAGCATGCCGAGAAAAGAAAAGGGAAGTGGACGGAGAACGGCAGAGAGCGGGACAGATAGAAAGGAGGGAGAGAGAGCGAGAGAGCGAGCGAGAGAGAAAACAGAAACAAAGCCCAGAGACAACTGAAGAGTGAGTAAATGCACTGGGAGTAATTCAAGCCATTTTACTTGAAGTGGCACCATAGCCCAGACAAGGCCATGAGTCTGCTCTAAACACAACAGTTATTGAGTCCTCGGCCACTGGTGTCCGTGTGAGATAAAATGGCCGCTAGATGGCCGCCAAGGGAGGACGGAATTCTTAAGAAATCGCAGACTTACTCTTGGCTCTCTTGCCCTCGCGGGTAGCCCATAGGTTCAGGAGGGCTGAGCTCTGCTCCAATAGGGAGTTAGGATTCTCCACGCGGATCCTGTTGATGTCGTCCACGCTGAACTGCAGCTCCCTGGCCAGTTCTGGTGAGACACGGAGAGAGTTAAATAATAGGTGAGGGGGGATAAGGGGCGGACAAACGCTCACTACTAGCCTAACAGCCATGCCATTAAACCTCATACAGTTCGGGTGTTAAAAAAGATGTTTTGCTCTGTTGAAACAGTGGCTGAGAGGAATCAAATGCTTAGTACACGCGATGCATCGGACTTGTAAAGGGAGTTTTATTTTTACAGTATCCATTTAGTTTGATGTCAATTTGATTGTTAGTAATGAGGAAATGCTGGTTTGATAGTTTATTTTCCACAAATAGTACACTCACTGATTCATTTCAAAGTCCATGTATTATGCATATTTTGAAGCACCCGACCTGTACAGACAGACGGACACACAGACAGACAGACGGACAGACAGACCCAGACCCAGACACACACTCATTCACTCACCAGCCCAGCTCAGTCCCAACTGCTCAGCAATCAAAGCCATCTTCAACTCTGTCCTTTCCATGGCACTCATTGATGCTGCAGAAACCAGACCACAACTGTCACTTTAACGCGCGGGGGTAGCTGTTAAACGCAAAGTTGTGATTATCGCTGCCAGCGGTGGGGCTCATGGAATCTGAAGGGTGGGGTAGGGGGAGTAAGGTTTGGACAACGTATGATTTGGGAGCCGAAAAGCTCTTAGCCCATTCGCGTTTTCTAAAAGGGTGTAATAATCGGGGGAGACGGCTTCATTCGGAGCCCTGCACCGTCCGTAAGCAAAGGAAGCAAAGAGGAAAGAGCAAAAGGAGATACGCTCGTGAGCCTCGTTACCCAATGCCGGCTCGTTCAAAGCGCTGTATCTTTCCCGCAGGGCTAACGGGGTCAAAGTTCGTCTCCGGTCATCACTTCCTGCCATCTGTTGATCAAACACAGCCAGGCACCTCAATGACTTTCCACCGAGAGTATGTTGTATAGCGGGATAGCAAAAGGAAAACGGTTGTGCAGCAGTGTTACCTTGATGCAGGGGGGCATGGTGATGTTGAGGTTGCACAGCACATGCTGGCTGTCCTCGTACTTGGTGGACTTGCGCAGGAAGGACAGGAATCCAGAGTGCTCTTTACTGCTGTCTCTCACCTTAGACACACAGAACACATCGTGTGGTATGTATTAAGGGCAAGGATGATGAACCGAGAGAGATCCTTTCATTTCCATTCCTTTCATCGTTGAATTGTAAAATGGATATTTAACTGAACAATAAGGCTGAATTGATTGTTTAATAACAATAACGATGCATTTTATTCGTATCACTTTTTTAAAACCCAAAAATGATTTACATGGTGAACAGCAAACAGGGCATCAGAAAATGACACACAAACAGCAAGAACTACAGACAAAAAACATCATTGGTTAAAAAAATTTGAATTAGAATTAGAATGATGGAGGAGATTGATGTGTTGACTAAACTCTGGACTGTTTCTGTACAGAAGCACCTTGACAGACACAGGGAGTCTGTTGTCTCTGAAGGCCTGGAAGCTGAAGCAGCGCGGCTGCTGGGTGGCCTTCCTCACTGGCACCAGGTTCCCAGAGCACTCCAGGTGCAGAGGCATACCCTCCATCACCTGCAGGGGGCGACACTGCAGTCAGCCACATGGGGAGAGAACTGGATAAAAGCAGGATGGAAGAGCCACACGAGACGAAGCACGCAAGGCCCCAAGGTGACCTGCTCCAAAGGTTTTTCTGCCTACGTGACCACAACATTTACTGAATAAAACATTGTACATTTAGGCTGAAGAGGAACGTAAAAGAAAAATACATTATTGGCTTGAAACCACGTTATTTACGCAAAAAAAATAACCTCATACTGCATAAAAAGCATAAACTTGTGAACATATTCTCCTTGGCCCATCTCCTGACCTCTATGTCTCGGCTGCGGGCCACCTCCGTGAAGTTCTCGTGCTGCTCCAGGGTCTTGTCCATCTTGTCGTCCGTCATGCAGTAGCAGCGCAGGCGGCCCTCGCGCACCTCGTTCATCTTGGCGAACACCACAAACTTGGCCATGTAGGGCACGGCCGAGAGCTCCCTGTACAGCAGGTTGGCGAAGGACACCGCCTCCGCTGTCCGGGGGCAGTCGGCTAGCCAGAACCTAAGGAACACGGAGCGTACTCTGTGATCGGAAACAACCTTTAAAAGGGATATTAAACACTTATTACTGGTCTCCACAGAGAGATTGGAGGGACGATGTGAGGTTAGACAGGAGCTCTGAAGCCACATCAAAAAATAACGAGGAGGTGCATTAAAGATGGGGATGGTTTAAGAAGGTTCGGAGACATAAAGACCCGAGGAGACGGTCAGGGAGGTGTGCGTTTACCGTGCGGACACGTTGGTGGTGAAGTTGGCACAGCCGTTGGTGTACACTAGTTTGGTGGTGCCTGTGATGTCTTCCCATTGAGCCGGGGCTGTGCCACCTGAAGAGAATTAAATAAACAAAACCAGTTAAAGGTTGACTACTCTGGTTCAGGTTTTCTCAAAGGTCCTCCCGTTAAAGAGGAGTTGACTAGCCTGATACTTGCCACAGAAGGCACCCACACACCAATAACAAAAGTTTCTACTATGTTCAATTTTCTTAAAGTTTCTATTGAAGGTAAAAACCGATTTGCAAACTTGCGGAGTTGGAAAAAGAACTTCGATGTTCCAGCATTAGCACTCATTGCACACACCCCATGTGTGTGTTTATGTGTGTCTGTGTCTGTGTGTGTGTGTGTGTGTGTGTGTGTCTGTGTGTGTTTGTGATTGTCTGTGTGTGTGTGTGTGTGTGTGTGTGTGTGTGTGTGTGTGTGTGTGTGTGTGTGTGTGTGTGTGTGTGTGTGTGTGTGTGTGTGTGTGTGTGTGTGTGTGTCTGTGTGTGTGTGTGTGTGTGTGTGAGAGAGACGGTGGTGGTGACGTACCGATGACGCTGCAGAGCAGACGCAGGCTGGTGGTATCTCCCTCCCCGGAGTCTCGGGGGCTGTCCCTCCAGGAGGGCGGCAGGGGCACCCTCAGACCGATGGGCCGGTGGAACTTACGTCGCCGCGGCTCCACCGTCACCACCGGGCTGAAGTTGGCCTGGTTACCCAGCAGCTTGGCCACCAGCTCGTCTGGGACTGGCTGGGCCTGGGTGTATGGAGAGAGAGAAAAAAAGGGAGAGAGGAGGGAAAGAAAAGAGGGAGGCAAGGTAGGAACGTATGGAGGTAGGGACGATGATGCGGTGGGGAATTAAATTTAAAGAGAGAGCGAGATGGAGGTGGTGACAGACCGAAATGTAATGTGAAAGGAAGTTTGTTGTCATAAGAGAACAGATGATGAAATGTGTACAATGGTAAATAAAGCATGGTTCAAAGAACAAGAAAGGAGCAACCAAACGGAAAATAAAAATGATGAGGAGAGAGAGAGAGAGAGAGAGAGAGAGAAGGGTTTGAAACGTAAATGAATTGCAACGCACATCAAGTTTCTTTCTTTTGATCAGTGTAGTTTATTCAAATAATTAAAAAAGTGTTAACATTGATGCGAGGTGTAAGCACAAGTGAAAAATACATTCATAGAAAAATGGTATCACAGAAAAAGGCACTATAGCTGTTGGTTTTAAATTAGCAACTTAGTCAGGATATAAACATTCTAAAATGCAAAGAGTTTACATGAAAAAATCTCATAAATCTACTGAACACAGGATAACAGTCCCACAATGGCCACCCATTAAATGTACAAAGGCACGTTTGCATGTTAGCGTGACTACCAAAGCTACAGATAAGCTTTACATTCTCCCCAGTGTCTCCAAGCTGCCCAGCCGATGCTCCAAAGCATAATGGACAGTGGACAGGTCCATTGAGTTGTGTTGGTTTGGTTATTTTGGGCCTTGTGAACCTGTGCGCCACTGAATCGTACAGACATAGCCAAACAGTCAGAGATCACACCAGTGAACTGTTTGTGGTCGTCATGGAGATCCTCCATGGCCAGAGCTATAACCCACGGAGTACACAGCTGTGGAGTTGTGGCCCCCACATGAGCCATTCTACTGGCTTTACAGATCCTCTAGTGGGGATTGACTCCCTGCAATAATATGGTTTGGCTTGGTATGGTTATGGTTTGGTTTAGCTTGCTTTGATATAATCATATAAAATAAACTCAGTAAAAGAAAAAGAAAAGAAAAATAATACAAATGAAATATTCAAGAATTGACTATTGCTTTTCAAGGTCATATCAGCAATAACTGAAAGAGCGGTCCATAGTTAGGTGAAAGTGCACTTCCAGTACAGAGAAAAAAGGTCCACACACAATAACAACTCTTTATGAGAAAAAACTACAACAAATACTCTCTTGGCACGGTACAAAACATTCAATGTGCTCATAGTCGGACCACTGCTAATGGCAAACATATAGTTCATCCCGCATGCTTCAGGCCCTTAACGATTTGGCCTTCCTTCTCCTTCTTCCTCATCCTCCCATCTCACCTGCAGCCCCAGTCGGACGCGCTTGGTGACAGCGGTCTCGGGAAACGCGGCCTGGACCATGGGCACCAGCTTACTGGTCAGCTGACCCCCCTCTGGACCAATCAGGTCGCTCTCCTGCTGCACGCGCGACACCACGGCGAAGTAGAGTGGGAAGTCGGTGGAGATGATCCGTCGGATGCGTTTCTTCCCGAGCTCCTCTTGGCTCTCCAGTTCTGATGGAACACGTGGCCCAGAGAAACAAAGAGGATTCATTAGACAGATCCAAATATTATTCATGGTGATATGAATTATTAAAGCGGGTACTCTATCACGGCCTCTAACCCTCGTCCATCCCGTTGAGGATGGTCTCCAGCACGTCGTCGCCGTAGCGATTGCGGTGCTCCTTCCACACGGAGCCGTTCTCACTCCTCAGCACCACTAGCTCCCGGTCCCCCCGGCCCAGAGCCGCAAAGTGGGGGATCTCCACGATCACGGGCCTGGAAGACACACACACACACACACACACACACACACACACACACACACACACACACACACACACACACACATACACAAAAACACACACACACACACACACACACACACACACACACACACACACACACACACACACACACACACACACACGCACACACATACGTACAAACACACACACATTGAAAACAAAATTAACATAATTTAAAAATTCCCTTACATGTTTCCCTTCACGTAAACATTAGAGTTAGCGTTCTTCCCGCGCTCACCCCAGAAACTGCATGCTGGCCGGTCCCAGGGAGATGATGCGACTGGCCAGGCCTTCGCCCTCCACCAGCGGGGGTGGGGTGGTTAGCTTCTGGGGTTTGACGAGGCGGCAGGTGATGCGGGTGGGGGCGGCGCAGGTCCGCGGCGGTATGATGACGCGGAGGCCATTGTGTCGGCTGCCTCGCATCGAGCCGCCCCGGGCGTCCACCATGAAACTTACCAGGAACCTGTTGGAGAAGCAAAGCAGGTGCTGTCAGCGCCAGAGGACATAGTTTGGACTTTGTGTGGCAGAGATATGACAGACTGCATAAAGGCTGCGGTGCTCTGTCGCCACTGTCCGAAGTGTTTTAGGAAGCTGCATGAATCCAATCGTTTCACAAGTTCAGTCATTATTCATGCATTGACGTCAGAGGCGTGTGAATACATTTCAGTTATGAAATCAAGTTGAAGGGAACTGACCCGGTGTGAATAGGGCTAGCCACGGGGCTGACGTTGTCTGAGGTCTCAGTAGCCGGACTGCTGGGGATCAGGGAGTCATCGTCATACTCCTTCGGCAGAGGAATGGGAGTGTGTTGCTAAACAAAAGCAAAGAAGAAGAACCATGTTTTACCGCTACGAATGGCATTTTCCTTCACTCGGGATCATGTTGGAAGTGTGTTTCCCCCCCCCCCCCCCCCCCTGTGACTACGTTGTAAGCGAGTGGTGACAGTGACATGATGTGAGGTGGCAGAACGTTGGGGCGTCCGCTCTCTGTTCCGTACCAGGTCCATCACGTGCTCCTTCAGGATGACCGTTTCCGGGGAGACACAGGGGATTCTGGGGATGGCCGGCGAGTAGTTACTGTCACAGAGACGGAAGAAACAAACAGTCGGTCTATCTGGAAAAGTTACATTCCCCTCCGCTCGTTCACACCCCACTACCACTCAACTATACCAGCCATTTTGTTTTTTACAGCACGTAGCCCTGTTTCCCACATCACCCTTAACACTTTTATCTTGATACCAACATCCACTCCCGCCTGTCCCAAATCCCCAGCCTCCCTTACGGATTGCCTAGACCCCTCTCGTACTCTATAGATTTCTTGGGAGAGAGGAAATCGTCATCGTGGTCTTTCAAGTCGTCCATCTTCATGTACCGGGCCCCTTCCGTGCCCAACATCTCGTCTCCTTCACGACACAACACGTCAGGCAGAGAGAAGGCAGAGAGAGGGAGGGAGGGAGGGAAGGAGGGAGAACACAAAGCACACAGCCATCAGGAGGGCGAGAGAGAGGAGGAGGACAGAGAAATGTAACAAACATCAAACAGACTGTCGCCATGAGTTAGAAAGGGTTACACGTATCTGATAACCAAGGCTTTGTAAGATGTCAGATTAGTCCAGAGATTAGCAGGCCGATGCTTCATTCAGTTTTTCTCGACTTGTTAATGTTTGTCAATGGGGGTGGGGGGGTGGGGGTGGGGGTGGGGTGTGTGGGGGGGGGGGGGGGGCTTTGAGAAGCCGTGATCACAGAGAGCTCCGAGAGACAGATGGGAGGGTTAGGACACGGAGAACAGGGACGAACGACAGCAGGCTGCCACACTGGGTGTGAGTCTATCAGCGCCATGTGCTCAGACCGAGTCCACATCCTGGTTTAAAATGGCCGCTGTCTATAAAACTCAAAACGTCTGCATTGCAGGAGTGGGATTTTTTAAATAACATCTGGTGTTGGGCCACATGGCTGGTGTTAGCTAGGCCTAGATACGTGGAACAATGTTAGAAAACCTGCCCGGCACGCTTCACTTCTCTAAGGGTACATACACACACAAAGCTGTCAAGGTTGGTCTAAAGGAACACAGTGTTCTGGAAATGTTACTTAATGTTGATGTTTACTCCCTCTGGGAGTTTTTAATATTCAATTAAACAGGACAAATGCCAAATCCACGAAAAAAATGCCAAACAACTCTACATTTGTATTTCGGTATTACATCTTAAAGTAGTTTTCATGCCCTTTGTTCATTTCTCTTTTTACTCTTCCAGTATACATTATTTCACTGAAGGTTATATTTCTTTTTGTTACTTACCCCCCCTCAAATCTTGACTAGAGTAAATGTAGATTGATCCTAAGAAGCAGAACCATTAAAAGTGTCCTCACTTTAGGAATTGACTCAGTGTGAGAAGAGCCACGTTGGTCGGCTGCTCGAAGCGTTTGAGTGTGTGCCCGAATACGGGACAACGTCAAAGCAACGAGGAGGGTGACATAACGGGTCAGCTAAGTGTGCCTGTGTGTGTGTGTGTGTGTGTGTGTGTGTGTGTGTGTGTGTGTGTGTGCGTGCGGTGTCAGTTCCCACAGATCTTGATGTACGTACGCACAGAGTCCATGTATCAACCCGATATTCCGAGGCCTTAGTGCAAAACTGAGGAGGCCCCACAACAAAGTGGATTGGCGTGTCAGTCTTTACATAACGTGTAGTTTTGTCTTTTACAGGGGAAATGTCACATGTTAGACCAAAGTGTACAGGGGGCATGTGTCTTTAAAAAGATAGCAACTAAATTTCTAAATTTAGATCAACGGTGACTTTCGGTCAGTTCAGTTATCAGGGAATGACTCTGACATCGTTGTCAAGGGCGTCAATGGGCAAAATTGTCAATGGGCGTAATGTGAACGCTTCTAGAGATTGATCAACGAAAACACGACACACTCCTTTACTTCATTAAAGACACACGACGCTCGAGGTGGTGAACACCGCCTCTCGCGCGTGCTAAACACATAACATTGACCTATGAAAACAATAAAGTATATGATACACAAATCACAATGGAGGAACACAAGGACACCTACACCAACACAAGACCAACGACATCGACAAGACAACACCAACACAACAATGCACTGAGCGCTGAGTCACACGGAGCAGCTGAAACACAAAGGAGTAGGCATTTTTTAACCAAAGAACTCAAATTCTCCAACTTGATTAAAAAAAGAAACTCTGGCATGAGTGAGCGTGTGCGGCCGTCTCAGGCCTCTCTCGCTGTGGAGATTGTGAGGCTGATGAAGACAGCGGCGTGGGGCCTGCCTCGGTAGCGTGAAGAGAGGGAGGAGGGGACACCTGGAGGGTTAGTGAGTGAGGCTCCATGTCACTGGAGGGACAGAGAGAGAGAGGAGGAGATGGAGCATGCCGATGGAAATAACCAGAGCCACCGTCACAGTGAGCACCAGAGGAGGGGAGGAAACAGAGAGAAAGAACGAGAGAGAAAGAACAAGAGAATGAGAGAGAGAGAGAGAGAGGCAGAGAGAGAAAGAGAGATGGCGGTTGTGGGCTTGAAATGGAGCCAGACACTTTAGTATGACCTATGAGCGCCGGACAATGAAGAGAGAAGAGGCAGTCGTACCTATTGTTAGCTGTGCCATTCCTAAAAAAAAGGCAAAAGGCAAGAAAACATTGTTTAGGAGGCTCTGCACACATTACCAGGAACAATGTGTCCATTTCACACGGCATGAGATCCACCTCATACCTCACAGCCGGTATAACCTCCAAAAAGGAATCTTTTTTTTTTTTTTTTTTAAAGTGTTCAAAACTTTTTTTCAAAGTAGGGATATCAGAATCGACTACTTCAGACATCGAGCAAGAGGATTAAATGGCTTTTCGTATCCGCATCACAGACATTTGTTTGTCAAAAAGCAGAATGGCGCGTGTTCTACCTTCGTCCTCGGATACGTCCAATATCTCGTCCACGGTCTCGGGGAAGCTCATGCGATGTTTCTCCGTGGTGGTCTGGGCCAGAGAGAAAGAGCAGGATGAGTACGTGACCACAAGGCACAGCCAAAGTTGTTTCATAACCAGATCTGTTATCGGGGTGATGATTCCAGTCCCGCTCCTCACCATGGAAACCGTCTCCTCGGTGACCAACTTTAGGACGTCGATCACAGATATGTAGCCCAACCTCTTAGCGATGGCCAGCGCTGACGTTCCGTTCTGTCAGAGCGATGGAGAGGAAGATAGAGTGGCAGAGAGAAATAGATAAAAGAAAGAACATGATGGAAAAGGATTGAGAGACACTCAGAGGCAGAGGGAAAGCATTTTTTAAACGTAATATGGGAATATGGTGGTGATAGGAAAAAGTAAAAGTAGGGTGAGTGTGCTCCTGCATGTAATGCGTACAGTGGTGATCTCGTTGGGCTGGGCTCCGTGCTTCAGCAGTAATGTCACTATGTCTGTGTGGCCCTGCTGGGCTGCCTGGTGCAGGGGGGTATAACCAACCTGACAGACAGAGACAGAGAGACAGAGAGAGAAAGAGAGAGAGAGAGAAAGAGAGAGAGAGAGAGAGAGAGAGAGAGAGAGAGAGAGAGAGAGAGAGAGAGAGAGAGAGAGAGAAGAGAGAGACCTTTACAATCAATAACTATGTAACAGACAATCACAAATTAGTTACTCTTCTTCTGTGTAGCAATTTGTTGAGATTAAAAAAAAATGTATATATAACTGTATATAAATACGTTTATTTATAGCTGTTATTTTAAAATATGGTGAAGCTGGCTAACTGATCTTTTTGACAAAAAAAGTAATTTACATAGCTTCTCTAAGGAAGAAATGTCAGCAGTAAATATTCATAAATACTGTATAATTATACACATCATTCTGCTATATAATTTTGTGAAAGCAGAAGGCCTTAAAGAATGTACAGTCTACTATTCATAGATTTTTAAGAGTTTAATAGTTCTGATGTTGGCCAGTAGGGGGTGCTCACCCTCGTCTTGCTGTTGACGTTGGCTTGTTGCTGCAGCAGAAACTTCACCATCTTGATGTTACCGTAGTGACAGGCTACGTGGAGGGGAGTGTAACCCATCTGAGAAAAACAGGTAGAAAACAAAAGGTTACGGAAAACCATCATTCCAATTTGACTACAACAACACATCATTGTGTAGAACAACGCCCCATGTGTTTAGATTTTATGCTACAGAAACTGAATGAAATATTATTAGTTGACTGAATCTTATTGAACCATGAATTCAATATCCGATATTATCCTATGCTTCAAACTTGTTGCACCATTGCGGGGCATTGAGCAGGGTACAAAACCCAGCGTAGCCATAGTGCACCTCCTGGTAAACCCAGAAAAGGACGGTAGCAGACAAATGTTGCTTTCCAGTGCAGAGGCATGTACAGTAGGCAGGCCCCTGGCTGCCCAGAGGGGAGGGGGAGGTCACATATTGATGTTGGTAATGTTACCCTGAGCCCTGAGAGACACAGAGGCTATTTTTACCAGAGGAGAGGAAAGGTCAGCCCTTAAGACACCTTATCTGTCAAGGCAGCCGATGTGAATGAGGTCTCAACTGTAAACTATGAATAACTATGAATAATTCTGCCAGTAGGGGTCCTCGCAGACATTGACGGAGGGAATAATACATAGGTCCATGTATGAGTCCATACTAGTATGTTTCCATGAACTCTCACGTGGTTGAATAAAACTGGGGTTGACTTAGCAAGAAGTTGGAGCGATTTACAGATGAACGTCCGGAGATTTTATTTAGCCTTCAGTGTGTCAGCCAGACAGACTGACCTTACCTGTGTAGCAGAATGGACTAACTGGCCTTACCCACATGGCACTGTAGACTAACTGGCCTTACCCACATGGCACTGTAGACTAACTGGCCTTACCCACATAGTAGTGTAGACTAACTGGCCTTACCCATATGGCATGGACTAAATGGCCTTAGCCTCATAGTAGTGTAGACTAAATGGCCTTAGCCTCATAGCAGTGTAGACTAACTGGCCTTACCCACATAGTAGTGTAGACTAACTGGCCTTACCCGTATAGTAGCATGGACTACATGGCCTTAGCCTCATAGCAGTGTAGACTAACTGGCCTTACCCGTATAGTAGCATGGACTACATGGCCTTAGCCTCATAGTAGTGTAGACTTACTGGCCTTACCCATTTAACAGTATAGACTAACTGGCCTTACCCGCGTGGCAGTGTGGACTAGCTGGGCTTACCTGCATGGTAGCATGGACTAAATGGCCTTACCCACATGGCACTGTAGACTAACTGGTCTTACCCGCGTGGCAGCGTAGATGGAAGCGCCCTGCTTCATTAGGATGTCAGCGATGCCCACATGTCCTTCCTGGGCCACCAGGTGGAGAGGAGTCAGGCCACTCTGAGAGTAAAGGAGACAAGAGGGTGAAGGTCACTCGCTGACAAAAGTCTACTGCAAGGTCACTGGCTGACTGCCCCAACAGTCTACTGTAAGGTCACTGGTTTCGTACTACAACAGCCCATAATAACACAATCAAACACTTAACGTTTCTCAGACACTTCGATTCTCCAGTTTTGAAGCTCTACCAAAAACCAGCCACCCTTCTACTTGAACCCGTCTCCGTGTTCCCATGCGTTGCCAGCCAGCTTGCCTTGTTGCCCAGGTTGACGTTGGCCTGTTTGGAGATGAGCAGAGCCACCATGTCGGGGCGGCCCTCCTGGGAGGCCAGGTGGAGCGGGGTCACCCCCTGGAGAGACTCGGCGTTGGCCGACGCTCCGTACTGAAGCAGGCTGTTGGCCACCTCCACCTGGTTCTGTTTGGACGCTATGTGGAGAGGAGTGTAGCCATTCTGGAGAACACACACACACACACATGCACACACACACGCACGCACACACACACACACACACACACACACACACACACACACACACACACACACACACACACACACACACACACACACACAAAATGCTGTTACCAATCCATAAAGTGAGGGTAAAAAAAGGAAATGAGAAGCTTGTGTGTTTTGCCTATAGAAAAGGTGTGTGTGTGTGTGTGTTTGCGTGTGTGTGTGTGTGTGTGTGTGTGTGTGTGTGTGTGTGTGTGTGTGTGTGTGTGTGTGTGTGTGTCTCACTCTGGCTGCACTGTGAGGGGAGCCTCCTTTGCTGACCAGCACATTGACCACGTCCAGATTGTTGTGATGAACCGCTACATGTAGAGGAGTCAGACCGTTCTGGAGAGCAGAGGACGAAACACGTCTGGATTCAAACGCACCACAAACTTACACCCATCATTTGATCTGTGTATCGTTATTTTATAATCTATCATACATTTCTATCCCCAATGTATTATGCTTAGCGTCACACAGTTCCCCTTCCATGCTCGCGGTTTTTCATGATTTTGTTTTAATGTTTTTGTTCATTATTATTAATTAGTTTCCCAATGTAAGACAACATTGTAATCTGTATTTCCCATTTCCTGCTTGCTGTTTTCAAAATAAAAAAATGTCCAGACTTCATTTCAACTTCAATTTTAGTTCCTTCTTGTGTCATAAATGGTTTGAAATATGAGTTAATGTTTAAGACATTAACGGGTGAATGCAATGGTAAAGGTGTGGAGCCCTCACCTTGCCGGCAGCGTTGGGGTTGGCCCCTCTCTCCAGCAGCAGCTCCGCCACGTCCACCTTGCCGTACTTGGAGGCCACGTGGAGCGCCGTGAAGCCTTTCTACAGAGACACAAACCACCAGGAGAGAAACCAGGGTTAGGACGAAAACCTCAAGGGGACACAAACCAGCAGGGGAGAAACCAGGGTTAGGACGAAAACCTCAAGGGGACACAAACCACCAGGGGAGAAACCAGGGTTAGGACGAAAACCTCAAGGGGACACAAAGTCCCTGCAAGAGTTAACAGTCGAGTAGCCGACCGCTACCTGTAACATTCCCCGTCATTTTTTGTTCGATTTTGGGTATATCCATTTGACTTTTTAAGTAAATCATTTTAGACCATATTTTATAGTAATTTAGCTTCACATGTAACTCTCGTGGTAACTATGTGCTGCCACCTGTTTTTGACATGTAACATACATAGGAATAGCCCATGATGAGAAAACGTAAACAATAGTTACTTTGGTCATCTTGGTCTGCTGCGCCTCTTTGTCCAGGAGGATGCGGATGGTGTGTGCGTGGCCCTCCCGCGCGGCGATGTGCAGGGGCGTGTGGCCTGCCGTGGTGGTGGAGTTGGGGTTGGCCTTGTGCTCCAGCAGCAGCTGCACCAGCTCCTGGTGGCCCATCCGGGAGGCACAGTGCAAGGGCGTCTGGTCGTCCTGCGGGAGGGAGAGGGACCGGCGGGGATGAAAGCACAAGGTCATGAGATTAGAGAAACAGGAGTTGGGTCGATGGAAGGTTGAATTTCCTGACGTTTCTTTTTAGGTGTTTAAAAGAAAAGAAAAACTCAAATGTTTGTATTTCATTATTTTTGTTTCATTGTGTGAATGTACTCAAAGATATTGATTTTCAAAATGTCCTTTAACATCAACGTCAGAGTCATGTTTTTTTATATAGATATCTTATATCGTGTAGAGATGTTTTTATTGTGACAGGCTGGTTGGTGTCTGTCTGCTCACCTTCGCCTTGGCGTCCACTGGCGCTGCGTTCTCCAGCAGGAAGGCTGCCACCTCACAGTGTCCGGCCCGCGAGGCCATGTGAAGAGGAGTCTCCACTTTCTGCTCACACACAAACCACACAAACACGCCGTCTTTAACACACACATACTGCATATATATATGTCTGTGAAGTACATTTACCGTCCATGAAAAGACACTATAATGATGAAATTTCCTGTTCTCATAATTTTTTCCTGTTATCATAAACGTATTTGAGACCCCCCAGGAGAACAGAAGAAGCCAGAAGAAGAAGCCAAGCATGACTCTAATACGATGCGTCGGGTCGGACCATTCAGTGGTGAGTGCGGGGGGGTGGATGGGGTCTCACCACGTTGGAGGCGCTGGGGGAGGCTCCTTTCTGCAGCAGGATCTTCACTATGTTGAGATGGCCCATGAACGACGCCACGTGAAGAGGCGTGAGGCCGGACTTCAACGAGAGACAAATAAACAAGACACAATAAAACAAACAAACAACAAATAATCATTGACAATCTTCCTCGACCCACACTAAATAACCAAAAGAAACTGTGTGAACACGTGTGAATTGTGACTTGAGATGGCAGATAAAACGGGCAGAAGTTGGCTCCCTCTTGCATTACTATCTCCCGTTTTCATTCGTTTTTTTTTACTGGTGCGTGACTCCACGTGTTCCTCTTGTTTCTGTCTCACCTCCGTCACAGCCTCCAGGGACGCTGAGTGTTTGAGGAGGAGGTCCATCACACGCATGTGGTTCTTCTTACAGGCGATGTGCAACGGAGTGAAACCATTCTGAGGACACACGGGAATCCCAGTCACATCACGTGTCTGTGTGTGTGTGTGTGTGTGTTTGTGTGTGTGTGTGTCACTGAAATCATTCTGAGGACACATGGGAATCCCAGTCACATCAA
>JAPMUY010005164.1:35000-37500 GCA_026901105.3 Galaxias olidus | reverse complement strand
GGCGGCGGGTCTCGCGGCTGGGAAGAATACGAGCCGTGTGGGATAGGTCTGACCTCACACAGCCTCCCTTCAGACGCACAGGACATGTGAGGTTGGACCTTTCCCACGCCGCTGATATTGCTCCTCTGAGTAGGGGGGAGACCACCGCACGCCCACCGTCACTCCACGGCTGAGAGGAAGGAGGGGAGGAGGGAGGGAGGGAGGGAGAGAGGGAGGCAAACAAAGGAGAGTGAGGGGGAGGGTGAGGGGGAGCGAGGGAGTGCGGGGAATCCAGGAGCAAAGCAAAGGGAATGGTGGAGCGATAGAGAGAGAGAGAGAGAGAAAGAAAGAGAGAGAGAGAGAGAGAGAGAGAGAGAGAGAGAGAGAGAGAGAGAGAGAGAGAGAGAGAGAGAGAGAGAGAGAGAGAGAGAGAGAAAGAGAGAGAAGCGGGGGGGAGAAAGAGTGAGATTTAGGATGTGGGCAAAACAAGGAGACAAATAAAAGGAACCGGCAGCAACAGAGGACGAAAGGACCACATCCCAAAGGATTGTTAAGTTGAAGGGAGAGAGGAGGTAGATGGGCAGGGAGGTGGGGGAGGAACCGGGGGCGGGGCGGGGAGGGGAGCAGCGTGGCTGGCCGGTGAGCTTGGGGTGCCCCGTGGCAGAGGGATCGCCTCAGAGTGGGAACGAGAGACACCTACTGCCACAGACAAACCCTCCGCCTGAACCCGACCTCCATCAGGCTGCTCGCAAGACCGCCACCACCACCCCCCACCCACCGCCCCCACCCACCAGAACCACTCCGGTAAACAAACACCCACCCTACACACACACACACGCAGGGGACGGCCTTGGTGCGCTGGCTGACCCGGGGCCGTGTCTTCAGATGACACCTACTGCAGTTCTCTTCCTGCAGTTCCTCTGTTTGGCCACAGGGGGGCTCTCTTATCTGCCCAAGAGCCCCATCATCCCAAATAGAATGCCTGCTGCTAAACGCTCCACGTTACGTTGGTGCAATCTTAGTGTTTTGTTATGGCTTGGTGAATGAGCTGAATGGTAATCCTGACAGCAGCATTCTACTGTGCTGCGTCCAGATTAACGGTTGGCGACAGCTCCCATGAATGGAGAAAAACCTGAAAAACGCTGGATTAATGAGCTGGCGTCTTGGAATACCAAGGTTACACAATGCAGCACACACACTCTCTCTCACACACACACACACACACAAACATATAAAAACAGAAACACAAACATTCACGCACACAAATAAACACACTCTGGCCCCGTTTTTCCCCCCGCCAGCCTGCGAGTAGCGTGCGGCCGGACCCCTCTAGCGGAGCGAACATCACTGGCCGCCGAGGGAGGAGCCGTCACGGGGAAAGAGGCAGGATGGAGGAGCGAGGGCGGAGGAGTTAGCCCTCTGGCCTATTTAACGCCTCCTCCAGAGACACCCTCCTCTGCGCTGTTCACCTGTCTCTGACATGCAGGCTGCCACGCCATGCAACGGTAAATAAAGAGTGGCTTTCCACACTGAGATATGTCCTCCATTTGTAAAGAGGTGACTCCTAATCTCTCATCAAGTGATGGCTGGTTCAAGCTGTAGACTGCTTGTGTGCATATTTTGAACTGTAGCAATAATCTTATGTCCTTTGTGCAAATGAATCCATTGATCTAGCATTGGGATATGATGCAAGGAGCTGAGTGGATACGTATCTCATTCTGGATTGAAACTCGATGAATGTATGGTTACTCAAAGACAGACAGACAGACAGACAGACAGACAGACAGACCGACAGACACACACACACACACACACACACACACACACACACACACACACACACACACACACACACACACACACACACACACACACACACACACACACACACACACACACACACACACACACACACACACACACACACACACACACACACACACACACACACACACACACACACACACACACACACACACACACACACACACACACACACACACACACACACACACACACACACACACACACACACACACACACACACACACACACACACACACACACACACACACAATCACACAGAGGAACCCAGTGGGCCAGTTCATGTAGATGGGCACGTTATTGGACATTCAGCACAGTGTTGAAACAGCTCTAACCAGACATGTATAGTACACACAACATGACATAAATGACAACAGTGTACGGTGAGGCTGCTCCAAAGTCAATTAGACAAATATTTTGACAGTTCAAATTAAAATACAAGCAGGTTTTCTTTTTGTCATTCATTTTACATTCAGTTTGCACAGCTGTTGTGAAAAAGCGAACTGTTCTCAATCTGGCAAACTTAACATTCTAGGTTTAACTTTAGTTTGGGGTAGTCTTTGAAACTACAAGCACCTGCAGGGTGATGACTCACTCTGAGCAGATCTTCCTTGCAAAATAGTTTCATATTTTCATACATTATTCCATCTTCAGCAAATGATGCAACACTGTTGCAATATCATTGGTTCAAAATCAG
>JAPMUY010005164.1:15000-27500 GCA_026901105.3 Galaxias olidus | reverse complement strand
CATGCACACACACCCATACGTGCCCTGGGTGCACTTATGCACAACCCGCTAATCTCTACCTCACACATACACACACACACACACACACACACACACACACACAGCCTGGCTGCCTCGGGCACTCCCAAGCCACGAGTCCCCTTCCTCGATCTGCTGCCGAGGAAAGTGACGAGGCGATGTGCTCTGTCGGGGGTTAGACCTGAGCTTACGTCCGTGTTTTGACACTTCCAGTCGAGCTTGGAGGAGCGAGCCTGTTTGATATGAGTGAGGCGTCGTCAGGGGGGGTGGGGTGGAGGGAGCCGACGAGTGTTTACACCGAAGCCCCTCTGTTTACACATCATCTCCATGTCTGCCCTCTTTCACGTCCATCCATTCTCTTTCGTTTCTTTCTTTCACTCGCTCGCTCGCTCACTCACTGTCTCTCTCGCCCTCGCTCTCTTGCTTTGGTTGCCTCTCTCTTTCTCTCACTTTCTCTTCTTTCTCTCTCTCTCTTTCATTCTGTCTGAGTTGAGGCGGCGTGGCCGCATTCAATGCTGAAAGGGAGGCCAAACAGAATAGGAATGCCAGCAGGGAAAAGTCTTCAAATATTCCACGCGGAGAAAGAGAGAGAGAGAGAGGGAGGGAGAGAGCGAGAGAGAGAGGGAGGGAGAGAGTTAGAGAGAGAGAGAGAGAGAGAGAGAGAGAGAGAGAGAGAGAGAGAGAGAGAGAGAGAGTAGCATGGTGCTGGTTGGGAGGTGGGTAAACACGGTAACAAGTCCTGAGCAGACACAGAACAGAACCAGAGGAACAAAGTAAAACTGACGAGTAAATAACCTTCTGATGAAACACTCGCTGGTCGAAGTACACGAGGGACGAGACAAATGATTCAACTGGTGACTCGCAAAGTAAAAAAAAACAACAACAAAAACAACTAAAAACACATTCATGGCTGAATAGACGGGCTGTGTGTCTTAACCGTGGTTGGATAAGGGTTCATGAGAATTTGCACACATCCAGTATTGACAGGAGCAACAGACATGAAAAACAAAACACACCCCCTCACAACTTCATGACCCGCGAAACAACGGCGATTTGCAACGAGCAATGAAAGCAAGAACACATGAAATGATGGCTCCGAAGGACAAAAAAACACAAGTCGAATGAAACAGGCTATAGAGCGAAAGAAAGAGATTGAGTGAGAGAAAGGAAGTGAGAGAAACGGAGTGAAGAGAGAAAGTTCCGGAGCGGAGGGGTAGAAAAACAACAACAAAGTGGCGGTTTGGTGGTACTCACTCCCCAGGTGACGGTCTTGACCGGCATGCCTGCTGGCACTCCTCTCTCCCTGTCCTCCGCACTTCACCTCTTTCTTTCTTTCTTCCTCTCTCTCTCCCTCTCTTTCTCTCTCTCTCTCTCTCTCTCTCTCTCTAATACGCAACTGTCCTTCTGTTGCCCCCTGCGAATGTTCTGGGACTGGGCACAGAGAAACCCCGTCCCCACGTAAACACGCACGCCCCGAGTCTAGCACACACAGACACACACAGACACACACACACACACACACACAGACACACACACACTTGAGTAAGCAGGGTCCGGAAGGGTGGGAGGACGGGGGAGTGCCTGTGAGAGGGTGGGGGTGAGGGGCCTAGGGGTTTATCTCTGGAGGAATGCTGCCTGTATCTAAAGAGGCACATTTCACACTCACACCCACACACCCACACCCACACACACACAGGCCCAAAAAATGTGTGTGCCCCCCCCCCCCCCCGTTCCCCCCCCCCCCCCCCCAGTCCCACAATGTGTCGCCTCTCCTTCCTAGACGGCCTCCCCTCTCTGTAGCTCAGTGGCCAAAGCTACTTTTCTCCCTCCGATGCCCCCAGCTCGCTCTGTTCCTCCCCCCTTTCTTCAGTCCCTCTCTTCTCTCCGTCCTCCTACATCCTCTGTTGTTCGCGGCCGCGTTCTATTTCTCCTGCTCCAACTCTCCTTCTCCGACACCCCCATCTCCCTTTCTCTCTCTCTATCTCTTTCTCTCCACTTTTTCACAGGTCTCCAGGCCTCCTAGCTCCCTCTGCTTGCAGCGCGGGGGTTGATCCCTCCTTTCAGCGGTCCCTCCATCCCCCGAGACGTCCCCCTCATCCCGGCTGTACACCTTCTGACAGCTAGACAATCTTTTTTTCCCTCTTTTTTTTGCGGCGGGCATTTTCCAGAGTGTTGTGTTTTTTCGGGGGAAGAATGTTCACGTCTGTGAGGTGACTTACAGTGACAAATCGGCCGCTGGGAGGGGGGATGTTGGGGGCGGGGGGGGGGACTTTCACTGCCACGGTCACATAACAATGGACCAGACGCATAGAGGAAGGGGGGGGGGGGGGGGCTCCGAGGGGCCCGCCGCTCAAAGGGCCCTGCCTCTTTTAATAAAGCGTCCGTCATTCCTTTCCTGAAAGCCCCCCCTCCCCTTCTCTCCCTCCTTGTCTCCTCTCTGGCTCTCCTGGCTGAACGCTGGGAAAAGCACATCGCTGCCAAAACCATGCAGAGAGATTAATGCTTCTGGGATGGGAGGGTGGATGGAGGGGCATGGGAGGGGATTTAGAGGGGTTTGGGACGTGGAGGGGGGGGGGGGGGGGGGGTTGGGCTGTTCCACATCGCTCAGTGTGACACTGGACCGTGACCTGGGCAAAGATATCACGTGGCCACGTCTCCCTCCCTCCCTCCGGACCGCTGAGGTGGGCCGCTGTGCCCGGCTGCCCTACCAAGCCGCTCTGGAGGCTCTGACGGACATGTGGAGAGGACTAATTGGTCTGTGGTCCTCTGCTACGCTGCCGCATCCCGCGACCTTTGTCCGCCACTTCAAAACTCCTCACCCTCGAGAGGACAGCTGAGCTACATCGATGGCTTTGTCTAAACCACAAAGACAAACCATGCATGCACACACTTAAGAAACAAACTGCACAAAATGAAATATGTACGCACAAAAAATAGGAGGAATTCAGAGAAATATTTGGGATCGTTCATAACAAAGGAAATGCATTCTTTTATGTTGAATCCATGAATTTGCCACAAATCTTCAGCTCTCCTGTCTGTTGGGTTTCTCATGTCACCACAGAACTCTGTAGGTCTCTCACCATGCCCAACCAAACCAGCTGAAGATGGACGCCCTCTGCCCCCTGCTCCAGTACCAGTATCTGCTGCAAGTCTGAGATGGAGACACTTTGGAGTTGCCCGCGCTGACAGGGACGGGGCAGACACGCGCCAGCCATTCTCTCCTTCCACGCCCGGCTCATTTCAAAGAGAAAAAAGGGGGTTGTTAAGTTTTCATTCACAGCCTGGGTAGCCGTCGGGGCAAAGAAACCATAAATACTCCCCCTCCTCGCTGCTTCGTGTGGACGGGTCCTGATCTACCGAGTTTCTTGGTGTTTTGTTTCGGAGTTGATTTAGCCAGGGGCCAGAAGTGCCCTCTAGACCCCCGGGATAAATAGCCAGTCTCCCGGTTCTTTGGGGCCGTGTAGAGGGCCACGCGTTGGGGCTTTGTGGGATTTTATGACCCGTTTCCTGGGTCTGTCCACCCCTGACACGGAGCAGAGTTGAGAGGGCAGAGGAGGGGGGTCGCTCAGCAGTCACTGTGTCTGATCCTCTCGTTTGACCTGTGACCCCCTCACACGCGCTCGGTCTCCTCCCCATAGCCTCCTCTCTGTTTCTGTTCAATTGTGTTTATTTCTTACACACACAAAAAACACACACACACAAAAAAGCACTCTTCTTATGATTACTCACTGCAATCTACGGTAAGGAAAGTGGATCTGGATAATTTTACCGTGGGACGTTTCATAAAAATATCTGCATTCTGTGAAAAATCCTGTCTGGGATAAAAGCCCTCCTGTGGCTGCAAGGAACACTGCAGCCTGCAGCACAGTGAGCTTACGGGCTTGGCGGGTTACTGCAGCCCTGGCACCACTTTATCACTCGCTTACACACACACACACACACACACACACACACACACACACACACACACACACACGTATGCATATACACACTCACACACGCACACAAGTGGTAACTCCTTAGCTTGAGCATCAGCCACATTAAGCCCATCAGGGCCATTGGGTTGACAGAGGACAGGCTGGCTCAGCACTAAGTGATGCTGCCGGGCTAACACACCGAACACTGGGCGAGCTCTAGGGAGCTCCCACACACACACACACACACACACACACACACACACACACACACACACACACACACACACACACACACACACGCACATAAACACACGCACACTCACATACACACATATAAATACACACAAATAAATAAAGAAATATACGGTATATTTCCATTTACATATACATCATTCGGTGCTACGTCCTGACAGGAAAACTAAAAACACAGAGGGGACGAGATGATTAAGAGGAGGGACGACTGTAATGTCTCAGAGCAGCACCCCTGTCCCATCAATCTTCTTCATTGGACGAGACACACTAGGGGGACGTTTTGAGGGACGCTTTGTCAGGACCAAGGACAGCAGACATGGAGTGGGGACAGGGACTGTCGCAGGGTCTGTTGTTGGAGAGAGAGGGAGAAAAACAGAGGTGGAAGAGAAAGAGAGAGGGGGGGAGCTAAACAGAGGTTTCCAAGAGAGTGTGGAAGAGAGAGAGAGAGCGAGAGAGAGAGAGAGAGAGAGAGAGGGAGGGGGAGCTAAACAGAGGTTTCCAAGAGAGTGTGGAAGAGAGAGAGAGAGAGAGAGAGAGAGAGAGAGAGAGAGAGAGAGAGAGAGAGGGGGAGTGAACCAGAGGTCACGTGTCTGTATGCGTGTGTTTGGGAGTGTGAACGTGTGAACAGGGAGCAGTGTGAACAGACGAGGAGGGAGCTGTGACAGGAGGATCACAACGTGAGAGACCGTCATTGGAGAGACTCCTCCGGAGGAACATGCTACTTCTCACTCACTGCTCCAGCTCAGACAGAGGGAGAGGGAGAGGGAGAGAGAGAGAGAGAGAGAGAGAGAGAGAGAGAGAGAGAGAGAGAGAGAGAGAGAGAGAGGAAGGTGGAACAGAGAGAGAGAGAGAGAGAGAGAGAGGAAGGTGGAACAGAGAGAGAGGCTTTGGATAATTTTTACATTTATTTGTCATTTGGAAACAGTACTCTGAGGCATGCAGAGAGCATCTCCCTGAACAATGCATGTCGGTCCGTTGGCCCACTGCCCTTCTTCGCATTGCACCTTGTTATCCAGATGGCCAACTCAGCTCGCCCAAAGATAAAAATAAGAAGCGGACATTCCATCTTTCCCATGGGAGTGTACAGTGGTCCCAGAACGAAAGCCTCAGAGGTAAACTCCTTACTGCATTTGTTACACCAGTCTCTTACTAAGGAAAGAACAGATGCTACCCCAGTACACTGGGTGAACACTGGGATACCAGTGTAAGAAACCAAATCACCCACCCCTACCTCAGGGTCAACCCTCGCCTAGACAACAGGGCATGCCAGGGCTGCCTTATCCACTACTCTCCAGACTGTGGGTCCCCTGAACTTTTTGGGAGGGTGGGGGGTTGTGCTTCGCCCTCCATATCACCACTGTGGACCTCTTCTCCTCTAATGCTCCCTGCCACGGATGACACTTTCACGCCGTTGCCCTTTCTCGCCCGCCCTGACTCTAAGGCGTGCACCATACAAAGCCTTCCCCTTGGCCTGCGCTAACTTCCCCAGCCTCAGACGGTTTGGTGGTCAAGATGCAATCTTCCTCTCCTTTGTCTTCCTCAATCCGGCCTTCCGCGACGAGGTCAGGAGAGGCTGGCACCGCGTGGCGCCGTAGCTGAAGTCAAGCCAGCGATTCCGCCCCCGCCTGCTTAATGTTCTGCTCCAGCCCCTGTATATGTACACACATACTCTCCTGAAGAGAGCTCAGAATGTTGCTGGTGAAAAATTTGGGCCTTGCCGACATCCCTTGCCTGGTCCCTTGCCTGGTGTGGCTGAGCTCCCGGCTATGGTCCACGACCACATCCACAGTGTAGGTCCAGCCCACCTGTCCGGGCGCGACCACTGTGTCTGGGCCCGCCTGACTCCAGGTTCAACCCAACGGGAGCATAGATGTTAACGCCCCTCATTTCAGCCTTCACCACTCAACGTCTTCCTTTGGAAATGTGTTACTCGATGTTCAAACCTGTGTCTTGTGAAAACAGTCCTGCATCCCCTGCATTTCAATTTGTGCCATGGCTTAATACATGGGCCCCCTCCCACCAGGGCACCCAGTCAACCTCATTATCAGCAGGAAAACAACATATCTCTTTTATTCATTTCACATAAATATTAACCAACAGAGACACGTAGAGAGAAAGAGAGCAGGAGAGAAAGCGAGAGAGCGAGAGAGAGAGAGAGAGAGAGAGAGAGAGAGAGAGAGAGAGAGAGAGAGAGAGAGAGAGAAATATAAAAACACACGTACAGAGAGAGAGAGAGAGTGTGTGTTGGAGTGAGTCAGGGGAGACGTGCTTACACTGCACTGCACCAAGCGGGCCCGGCCCAGGCAGCAGACACCCCCCCCCCCCCCCCCCCCCCTGCCCCCACACACACACAGAGCAGACAGCTCCACTCTGGGCCAGCAGGCACGGCGATACCAGTCCCGGGACAGTCTGACTAGGTGTACACGAAGGGGGGGGCTGCTGTTGTTGATGGGGTGTACGATCAGGCGGGGCGCCGGTTTTACAGACGAAGAGGAGTCTGCACCATAGCGTGTGTCAGATTGACAGATAGGGAGGAAGATGGATGCTGAGAGAGACAGGTGCAGATGGCCCAGACAGATCGAGGTAAAGAGGGACGAGCGAGAGAGAGAGAGATAGGGAGAGAGAGAGAGAGAGAGAGAGAGAGAGAGAGAGAGAGAGAGAGAGAGAGAGAGAGAGAGAGAGAGAGGAGAGAAAGAGAGAGAAAGAGAGAGAGAGAAAGAGAGAGAGAGAGAGAGAGAGAGAGAGAGAGAGAAAGAGACAAAGGGAGGAGAAAAGGATCAGAGAGAAGGAGGGAGGATGGAGGGAGATGGAGGGAGGAGGTTGGTGAGCAGCCTCCCAAACCTTTAATTTAATCCCAGTGGTTAATAGGTGGCAAGGCCGAGCGGTCTGGAACTCCAGACTCCATTGGGTCTTAATGCACTCCTTAGTCTGAGACGGGCTGGTCCGCAGTAGGAGGAGGGCTCTGCTGTGCTGGAGCTGGACTGTAGCAGCCCGCTGTAAAGACAGCCAATTCTCACTGTTGTGCCAGTCTATGAGTCACAGTGGCAGACCATAAATGACTCTCTGAAATGATTGGTAATCAGTTGAAAATAGTTTCCAAAATACTAGACTTTGTTGTAAAAATTGCCCACTTTAAGCGAATTGTTTTGGATAAATTTACCTATAGTAAATTTATTGTTTTGAAAATATTCTCCAGATATGGATATGTGAAAATATATCAATTATTTGGGTGGTTTTCGACCACAAGTATAAATTTTAGTTTAAATGTTTGGAGAAGAGCAGCTTCTGTGTAACCTGGAAAGCTCTGCTGTCTCTCCACTCTCTCTCTCTCTCTCTCTCTCTCTCTCTCTCTCTCTCTCTCTCTCTCTCTCTCTCTCTCTCTCTCTCTCTCTCTCTCTCTCTCTCTCTCTGTATCTCTCTCTCTCTCTCTCTCTCTCTCTCTCTCTGTATCTCTCTCTCTCTCTCTCTCCAGTATCTACATCTCAACAGATTCAGAGGCCTGGCTCGTTGGAGGGGAGCAGGCGACCATTGATTTGCCACCACCTTGCTCGTGTGTGTCAGCAGTCTCATCTCTCAGGCCTGGACACCCAGAGGTGGTGGTGGTGGTGTAGGGCCAGGGCCAGGGGGTTAAGAGGCCTGGGGGGCAGTCAGATCCTGGAGAGGTAGCCTAGGAGGGCTGTAGGGAGAGGTGAATGGAGAGAGCAGCAATATAAGACGCAGCAGTGGGGGATGTCTGGGGAAAGGCTGCGGTAACTGGGATGATAAATAAATGGGTCTGGAGGGCTGGATGATGTGTGTGTGTGTGTGTGTGTGTGTGTGTGTGTGTGTGTGTGTGTGTGTTTGTGTGTGTGTGCCGGCATACAGTGGGTGTGTGTTGAGTTGAGTCAGCTTGATGACAGCATGATGGCCTCCTTGTTTAGAGGGAACTGCTGAGTCAGTCCACAAGTTCTCCCACTTCACCTCTCTCTCTTTACCTCTTTCAGTCCTTTCCTCCTTTCCTCCCTCTCTTCCTCTCTCCATCAATGTTTCCATCATCATCTAAGTGCACAAAGCTGGGACCAGGTAGCTGTTCGCAGCGGGCAACACACACAGGCACACACACACACGCACACACACACACACACACACACACACACACACACACACACACACACACACACACACACACACTTGTTCTCTCTGCCCTCCATAAAGTCGCTGTGCTGGTATAAACTCATCTAATTACGGTACTGATTTATCCACGACATATCTACATGCCATATATCTACACTTCCTTCAAAAGGAGAGGTCAATATTTCCTCCCACAGGGACTGGAAGAGGAGGCCATCTCTCCGTGCGGCTCAGAGGAGAGAGCGGCCGGATGATAAATATGAGCCTCTGGCCTCGTCAATCAGGACAAGGTGAGGGCAGCTCCAGGACCGGCCCATAAATCCCATGCTAATAGCAGCTCTGTGTTCTAATAGCCGCTGTCACCTTCCGTTCACACACACACACACACACACACACACACACACACACACACACACACACACACACACACACACACACACACACACACACACACACACACACACACGCGCACACGCGCACACACACACGCACACACACTGACAAACACGCACACACACTGTCACACGCACGCGCACACGTAAACACACACACACACACACACACACACACACACACACACACACACACACACACACACACACACACACACACACACACACACACACACACACACACACACACACACACACACACACACACACACACACACACATACACACAAGCACATGTCAACTTGTACTCAAACGCCCAAATACAAACATACACATGTGCCTACACATCCTTACCCACCCACACAGAGTGGCTTACACACCTGCACACACTCCAAAATCCAGCCAGAGACACAACAACACATACAGAGCGTACTACACATACATAGCAAGCTCCGTCAAACAGGCACAAACGTTGTGATCTTCTTCGTGCGCCTGTACTCACGTGCACAGGCGTCATCACGCACATTCTGAGTAAACAGTGCACTCACCAAATTCACATGCACATACATGCCCGCATGCACAGTGACAGACGCACACGGTCTTTCTGTCTTTCTATATACATCATTCTCTCGCTTCCCCTTCCTTTCTCTACGTCAGGCACACACACACACACACACACACACACACACACACACACACACACACACACAGACATACACACACACACACACACACACAGACATACAAACTAAATAAATTGATGATGCTGATAGTGAGGACGCAAAAATAAAGTAAAGACAATTCAAAGTGCTGTACAATTAGGTAAAGGAGAAAAAAACTGCTCCAGAATGAAATGTAAGAAATGTTCAATTAAAAGAAAGTTATAAAAAAGAAGTTTAGTGAAAATAGATGAGTGAGGGCAACGAAGCGGTAAGTCTACAAGAGTGTAAGATTAAGAAACATTAGCACAGCAAAAATGTGTTTAACCTTTCTGTTTCAAAACGTGTTTCATTTTGTCCATCCATGAGGGCTTCGACCTGAGGGTACCCCGAGGAATAGCCCGGCAGACTGACTACAAGAGGTGTAAACGAGCAAACGGACGTGACCTTTAACTGCTCAGGGTTTGACTGTGGGCGCTGTGGAGCTGAGCTCAATTCATTTCCCAAAGCGTCTGTTATGGAGATCAGCAAAATAAAAAGAACACGACTGCACAGGAGAGGCAGCCATCTTGATGGACTGAGGACCGTGGACATGACCGCAGCGGGGTCGACCTCTGACCCCTTGGCCTTGCCACTGTCCATAGCACTCCAGACAGTTCTTTTGTAAGGACTTTTCTGTTTGATTAGCCACTCGCACCTGACTCTACAAAATATCCTATATTATAAAGATGCGCGCATGAATATAGTTGTCTAACAGCGAGTTTGAGTGACTTTGAACTGAGAGCGGTAAATCTCCCCACGCCGACTGGTTTGGATATTAATGAAGCCATTTAGGCCTGTGCTGTTTGGACCGGCTTCATCTCCAGTAGTCTTACTAGAGCAGACAGGCCCCGAGAGACTCCTCAGCATCGCAGAAAGCCCCCCCCCCCCAAATATAATTACTTTGAGGAAGGTCAGCCAGGAGAGAGACCGAGAGAGAGAGAGAGAGAGAGGGGGGGGGGGGGGGGGAGAAAGGGGGAGGGAGGCTGGTGGCTGGCCAAACAGACGTTATTACACCATTTCTGCAGCTTTGCATGATGGTAATATAAACCGTAACACCCCCTCCACCCCACCCTCAATTTTAACGTTTATTTTATTATAATCCAAAACTTGAGCAGCCCCATATTAATATAAACGGAATACAAGTAAAAAAAAAGAAAAAAAAGAAACAGTATCAGGCCCTTTTCACATGGTAATTAAACTGTTCCCCCCTGAGCCGAAACAAATTACAGCCGCGCGCTGGAGACTGGCCCTGAATGGGGCTTCATAGTGTAGCCTGCCTCTATACAGTGGGCAGCTGGAGACAGAGGGTGGCAGGCCGGGGACGGGGGGACGGGGGGGCGGGGGGACGGGGGGACGGTGGAGGGGCGGGGGGGCGGTCCATGAGACACCGGTAAGGGGAGTGACAGTTTGTTTTCTCTCGGCTCTCCCTCACCGCGGCGCGCGGGCCCAGGCCGTGACGAATGGGGCTTGGTTCCCCCCCTCGAGCATCTGTCTCCCCGGGGCTCAATGAGAGGGTAATTAGAGCCGCCGGTGTGATAAGGCGACGCGCTGCAGGCCCCCCCCCCCCCCTTTGCTAACGGGCAGCCATTACGGGTGGCACAGGAGACTGGGGCTTTACATCAGGCACCCTGACACCTCGTATTCTTCTGTCCTATGGGGGAGGAGGTGGGGCAAAGCGGGGCGAAGGTTGGGGTGAGGGTGATCGGAGTGGGGATGGGGGAAGGGGTGTCATTTTTTTGGGGGGTGTAAATCTAATCAGGCTCAGAGTGGTGTGTCACGGTCCAGGGCCCCCGGCTTTGAAGGGCGCCCCGCCGAGGGCCTTAGATCATCCAAGCCCCTTCCATGCTATCTGGAGGAGCCTGTCCCATTGTTCCACGCTAAGCCTATCCGCCTGCATAGAAAGCCCTGTTTTCTGACATGGGCCTTGGGAGGGTCTTAGTGGGGCTCAGGGGACGGAGATTAATAAAGGGGGGTGTCCAGACGTCGGGGACGCGGGACGGAGCCCCGGTCAGAGATGGCGGTCTGAGACGCAAGCGGCTTCGGTTGTTTTTGCCACCGTTGCCTCGGCAACGGGCCAGGGAGGTGTATTGGATTCGCCTGGGGGCAATCTGTCTCTTATATCTCTCTCTGTCTTATTGCTGGGTCTCTCTCGCTCTCCTCCCGCTCTATCCATCCTCTCGCTCTCCACCCTGGCTAGCCCCTCACCATCAATTCCCACAGGACAGCTCCGGGAGAGCTCTTTGTTTTTCCATCGTTTTCTGTCAAATAGGAACGGTGTCACCTGTTCAACCGACTCACTCCCCACTCGGTCTCCGCTCGTCCCATTAGTTTGGTCTAAGGGGGAACCAGCGGCTCCTTTGATTTCCTCGGGGAGCGTATGAGAGCCGTGCTGGATGGTCGGGACATGAGACGGAAACTGGATCGGCCGTTTTGCCTGGCCTCGCGAGGATGACAGGGCAGGGTATTCGGTTCGGGAACTGACGAAACAGGAAGAGAAACGAAACAGGAAGTCACGAAACATCACATTAAAAGTCTCTCTTACTCACCCGTTTGCAGAGAAAGGGGTAAAATAACAAATGGGGTACAAAAGGCAGACACAAAAAAAGGGTGTAGTGTAAATTAATCTCAAACACACACGCAAACATCCATGGACGCCAGCAGACACTCCATTCCGCACATTGAGAGTTCCACGTGCGTGGTTTAAATAGCCTATGTAAAGATGGCTGCCATTTGAAGTGTTGTCAACACAAGATGGCTGCCGTTTGTCGTGTTGTCAACAATATGAGAGCGTCCAGCGACACGCAACAAAATGGGACACATCCCTCTTCTTAACGTTCAATTGAATCATCGTTCAGTTGGTTGTTCTGCATCAGTGGCTAGCCTAACGAGGAGAGTGTTGCTGGGAAATGGAGACTGGATGGGGGGGGGGGGTGTAACTGAGGATCACTGTTGCTAACGGGAGTTGAACATCGGAGTAAGAGGGGTAAGGGAACTGAAGGGGCGGAGGTCATCAGGGATAGGATTCACTGCTCACACGATTTCCCGAAAGCCTCATAGCACCAGGATCATCCGTCCTCCATCGAGTTGAGTGGATTCGAGATGTTCCGTAG
>JAPMUY010005164.1:2500-5000 GCA_026901105.3 Galaxias olidus | reverse complement strand
AGCGTGTGGATAAAGAACAGAATCCCCCCCCCCACCCACCCACCCACCCCCGCCCCCCACACACACACACAAATAAAAACGCAATCGTCACCAACAGATGCGGGGGAGCGTATATACGTTAACAGCAACGAGGAAAAGCTCTTTTTCTTTTTTTGGGGGGGGGTATTTGCCAGGTTTTGAAAGAGCGGGTACACGCGAGGCGGCGTCTACTGTCCGTGGACAATGAGCGCGCAGCGTGTCGCCTGGTCAGAGAAAGGCCGTCTGCTCCCTGTGGGAGCCTGACACTCAGATTAGGAACGGCGAGATGACAGAGGTGATCTGACGGTCGTCCTAAAGCGGGTCGGAGCGTCATCCCGTGGACAGGAGACACAAAGGGCCTTCTTTCCTGGGTCGAGGGATATTGTTTGGGGGAAGAGAATCGCGGACATCACACATGGCGGTGATCACAAAGGATCCTTCCGTGTTCGCATGCACCGATTCTCACAATGCAAGTCCTTTTGTCGACACACACATATGCAGCGGGCACAGAATGGAGACACACACACATACACACACACATATGCCCGCGTACAAAAGACAGGATAATGAGCTTGCCCTTCGGAGGAGAGAGTGCGTGTGTGTGCATGGGTGTGTGTGTGTGTGTGTGTGTGTATGTGTGTGTGTGTGTGTGTGTGTGTGTGTGTGTGTGTGTGTGCGTGTGTGTGTGTGTAAGTGTGTGTCCTATGGTGCTCACCTTGCTGACAGAGGCTGTAGGGACGCAGGGAGGAGCAGTGGCTCCTGTACCCTCCCCAGGCCTCCCTGGTCATCCATCAATACGGTGCCCCCTGACGCTCCTCTGCTCCCTACGCTCTCAGAAAGACTGATACCCCCTCACTGCGCTCTCACACTCATTAGCTCCCTCACTGGCTGTGTGTGCGTGTGCGTGTGTGTGTGTGTGTGCGTGTGTGCGTGTGTGTGTGTGTGCGCGCGCGTGCGTGTGTTATTAGCTCTCGATACTTCCGTTTTACATATACAAGCTTTATTGCTGCCAGCCCTGATTAGATTCTCAGCGGAGAAATTCAATCTGAAGGGCAATATTCTCCAGAGAGTAGGGTACAAAATCAGCAGCAGGCGAGGGAGAGAGAGAGAAAGAGAGGGTGAGGGAGAGAGAGGGAAACTAGACAGGGAAAGAGAGAGAGAGAGAGAGGAGAGAGAGAGAGAGAGCGAGAGCGAGAGAGAGAGAGACTCGTTAGGGTAGCAAGTCTTTCTGACCTTTAAAAAACAACGACCACAAAGTCAGCCGTCACATTAGGGCCGAGTCACAGGGGAGAGGGAGACGTTAAACGGAGAACGTTCATCAGACACGCGCCCTCTCAATAGAGCCATGAGGCTGTGCTGCATGCAGAGTGCATTGCCGTTCCACCAAAAGCCATACAGAGGAATGCTATTTTGCATTCGCGTAAGGCCCCTCCCGAGCGGCCAGGCATCCGACATCACAGAGCACACCTGTCACCTTCTCCCAGAGGTCTGTCACCGCGGGCTCCTCTGACCATGGACCAGCGGTACGGGCCCGCGTTCCTTCTACCAGGGGTCTGTGACCGTGGGCTCCTCTGACCCTGGACCAGCATTATGGGCCTGCGTCCCTTCTCTCAGAGGTCTGTGACCGCGGGCTCCTCTGACCATGGACCAGCGGTACGGGCCCGCGTCCCTTCTCTCAGAGGTCTGTGACCACGGGCTCCTCTGACCCTGGACCAGCGGTGTGGGGCCGCGTCCCTTCTCTCAGAGGTCTGTGACCACGGGCTCCTCTGACCCTGGACCAGCGGTGTGGGGCCGCGTCCCTTCTCTCAGAGGTCTGTGACCACGGGCTCCTCTGACCCTGGACCAGCGGTATGGGGCCGCATCAGGAGTTTGCCTCCTCCCCTCGTCATGACCTCTAAAACTCTGATGCTGATTCCTGATCGTGTTTGGGAAGCAGCCAGGAAACAAAGAACAGATCGTCCCGAGAATTAGAATTTCACGTTGATGTCTGGTCAGGAGCACGGTGAGACCAAGGTGAGGACGGATCGCTCTGCGTCTCAGACGAGGACACAGAGACTGACACAAAGGAAAGAAAAAAAACTACAACACAGTGGAGGTCGTTGCTAGGAACTGCAGTCCAAGGGTATGACTCTCTCCCTCCTCTCTCCATTCCTCTCTGCCGCTCCTCTACACAGTCCTCTTTCTCTCTCTCCGTCCATTCCCCTCTCCTTCTCTCTCTCTCTCCTCTGTCCGTTCCTGGCCACTCTCTCCTCCGTCCATAACCTCTTCCTCTCTCTCTCTCCTCCGTCCACTCCTCTCTATCTCCCTCTCTCCTTCTTCTCCCCTCCCCTCGGCTGGTGCTGGTGCTGACTCAGCCCTCAGGGAGAATCCTCCATACGGAGAGTTTGGCTGCAGTGAACCCCAGATTCTGCTGCTGCGTGCCTGGAGGCCTGGCCATGTTTATGTATGTACGCATGCGTGTGCGTGTGTGTGTGTGTGTGTG
>JAPMUY010005162.1:0-36836 GCA_026901105.3 Galaxias olidus | reverse complement strand
GTACATACCACATATTCCCGCACAAGGTTTTCAGGATCTTCACCCACGTAGATACAAACTCCCTTAATGATACACTCCCGTCCAACATCAACATCATCACACTGAAAAGAGAATATCTTGATTAGCATCTTAAGCCCCTATGCTTTAAAGTCAACCACTGGTGTAAACTGTCATGTCATATTTCTCTCAAAATATAACACCAGGGTTCCTATAATGGTATGGGCCTTGCTGTGAGCTCCATGTCATGTAGGAGATTGACAGAAAAATACAAATAGAGGTCAACACATATATGAAGCTAAAAAAGCAAATACAGGAAAGGTCAGGACTTTGTCATGCACTGTTCCCACATCTTTTTGTCTGACAAATGCACTCATGGCATCCCTGACTTTCCGCACAATTTGTATGCGCTCTCCAATAAATTATGTGGCAACTAAAACATCCTAAAATATTCCACAACTTTTTCATTGTCAAATTGTGGAACTTTTTTCATGACTGTGGGCCCCAGTATCACTCACGTCAGCCATTGTTGCAATTATTGTTTTGAGTCTTTCCCCTAGCTGTCCTCCTCTCTTTTGGAACAGCCTCGTCAGGTTGTCAGAGTAGAAGTCCAGCCGAGAAAGGAACCTGGATTGTAGTGGGACGGTAGTGACTCTCTTGAATTCAGCATTGATCTGAAAACGGGTATCAAGCACATAGAATCAGGTTCAAACGCTAAACATAGGAAGAGAGCCACCATTATACATACAGCAGACCAGAACAGTCTAAGAGGGAAATAAAGCACAAACAAATAATATCCAGTCAAGCATATTTGCAGTTTTTGCCAGTGAAACCAAGAACTCCCTTTTAACCACAGCAAATCCAAGATGAAAACCCCAGTATCAGGTAAGTCTTCCCTCACTAATTTCAAACAGAGCAGGCCACCTTGCCATGAAATCCTCCACCATTGGTATATTAAGAATAACTTCATGTCTTCGGAGTGCGAACGTTTTTTCCATCTTGAGTTTCACAACCTCTCTGTTGTTTTCTGATGCTGTAGAATGCTTGTTTAGAAGAGCAATGTTTGTCAGTGTAAATCAAGTCTGTATTTTCTATCATAATGAATTGAGAAACAAACACAAGTGATATGTTCTATAACTCAAAATCAACTGTTTTCTTAAATGTACCTCAAAATAACAACTCAAAAGAAAAACAAATATGACAGGACTTACCACTATAAAGCCTGTGGGTGTGTATGCTGTGCAAATAGGATGATGGACCTTCAAAAAGAAAACATAGTATCAGTGAGGTGTTCTCGGTGGATCGCGTCAGTTAATTAATGTGTAAAAAATATAAAAGAAGCACAAAGATGCAACAGACGCAAATTATGTCTTTTCTCTAAAATAGGGCGCAATGTTAGACAAAATGGCAAACGTAAAGTACTGTTAAATCCAGTTTGAGTTCGCTGCTTCATTCACTTGAATGTCAATTTAGGGACAGCTTTTTCAGTGAGCATATGTAAGGGCAGAGTAAATAAGTACACTGGCACGACACACACAGGGTTTACTACCAAGTATTCAAACAGTTTATTGCAGAGTTAATTTGCCCTGCATTAAGTTAACGTTACCCGACACGTGCCGCGCGCGCATACACACTGCTCTTAACAGCTTATTAATGTAACGTTATGCATTCCCTTAATAATTTCCACATCCCACTCCATAACGTACCGCTTAACACACACTCGTTGACCCGACGGACCCCCCACCCCCCCACACTTGACACTGAAGCACTGTTGTCAGCAGCGGACCGTGGGGTTTGTGTAGCAATGTTAGCTAGCTAGCTAGCTAGCTAGCTAGCTAGCTAGCCAAAAGGCATGATTTCAGTAAGTCGACAGACTATTGTGATAAACTGAACCAAAACAATATTCTAATGTTAGTGGAAATGTCGTCTACTTGAAAACAAACAAATCATTACATTAGATTAATTTCAAGTCAAATAAATTTGAAAACCTTAATTTTTCTGTATCTCGGTCTCTGAAGGAGGGACGAGTAGTACTTTCCAACGGCTCGACACTTGTTTTTTCTTGTGTTGTGGCGCGCCAAGCGAGACTTCCTGGCTCCCTTTGCATTGATTCCATTTCCGGAATGACCTATTGACCTTTGGACCTATTGACAGTTGTGATCTCAAACGTTTCTTCTTGCCATGAACCCCTCTTTGATTTCAGAAACTGTGGTTGTTAGGTTATGATACCCATGAGGAAAATAACACTGTAGAAATTTTATATTTTATATGTTTTAGAGTTAGAAGTTTTAGAAACATTTGTTATTTGATTATTCTACAGTGTTTGATGAAATAATATTTTTCCCAAAAAGTGGAAATTTGTGCATGGATCTTTTAGGGATATTTTCATTACCTAATCTTAAAAGCTATTTTGGAAAAGGCCTGCATATCCAAAGGCAAAAGTCTGAATTTCTGATACCTGCACCATACGAATATTGTACGCAAAAGATCAATTCAATCAATTTCAATCAAAGTGAGAGGAACTAGTACATTCAACATTCTGCATTATCAACTGCAGTCTACTTGATTAAACCTTGTTCACAAAAGAAATATGATTAAATTATGTTGCATATACTAACTTTATTTTTGAAAATGCAAAGACCTGCTATTTCCTTTTTTTCAGTGCGGACTCCGGGGAAGTCAGACGGACTTCAACAAGTACCTACTGAAATAAAAATAATACTAGTTTGCGATTTGAGACGCAGCTGTAGTAGGCGATTCCGAACACAGGAATTTTGGCCTAACCTCGCTCCACTGTCAATAGTAGTGCGACGTTTGCCAGCTCACAGTCAGGCTGTGTACCAGTAGAAAAATAGTTTCTGTTTCTGTTCTGAAAGTCTAACACACCGCCACGAGCTGCACCTCGAAAACACTTGCTGTCATGACTCAAACGAGTAAGTATTTCTACCATACATATGTTTAGATTTTGTCAATGCTTTTGTATTTGAAGTAGTCGGCCATTTCATTTTTGTCTTCTGTTTTCTTGAAGAGTTGATGATTGTTCTACTTGCAACAGTCGGTCTAGCGACTTCGACTGACAAGATGCAAGGTATGAATCCATGCTAAAGCGCCACCTCTTCCTCATTGCACCTGCAGGTTAATTTCAAATACTGTGACGCAGTTTATCTTAAAACGACGGCACCATAACGTTTATGAAACATAACAACTTAAGTGATGTAATTGACAAATGACAAGCTTCTAGAATAATAAAGTTTCAGATTGTAATGTATTTAATTTAACAGCATACGCATATAAATTGTGCGCTCGTTGCAACCACACCCGTCTCAGTGCTGGTTGTAGAACATTATGGAGTTGGTTGTCTGAATGTAGTGTGACGTGACAAACAAATATTAAAAAGTGCTTCAAACCAAAATTAACAGTAACAAGACTATTTTACAGCAAGCAGTTGCGAACCATGCTCAGGGGGCGATGTTGTATCAAAGGTCGTTTTCCATCGAGCTGTTTCCCCTTTCCCCGCCCAGTCAAAAAGGCACAGGAAGCGCGCATTCACTAAAATCGCGCCCCGAGACGCTGTGCTCGTACATCTGAGATTCTATGGACAGCGCCAAGGCTCAGATCTATGGAGGACCAAAGCTGCAAAAAAAAAAGTAAATACATAAAGAAATGACTCAAAATAAACAAAAAGCCATGGATTGTAATTTCCTTTGTATTAAATCCCCTATTTACTTTCCAATTTACATTTCTTTATTGCATTTTACATTTCCTTTTACATTTGCTTTGCATTTCCTCTCCTATGCACTTCCAATTTACATTTTTACTTCGTTAGTACTTTCTTTAAACATTTCTTCAGAAGTTGGTTTTTACATTTCCTTTCGGCATTTCCTTTCACATTTCTGTATGCATTTCGTCTTCATTATGCAAATGAGTAGACGGTGCTTTCAGTCTTAGCAATCAAACTAGGAAAAGGTACTGGCTAGACAGGTTCAACAATGACTCATTGTCAATGAGTGCACCTTTTTAGACATTTGACAATTTATTAATGTGTCTTTATTCAATAACGTTTACCAAACCAACAAAAATTCGGAAGATAGGACTGTTTCATCTCTTAATAAAAAAAAAAAGTTAATACTCAATCCGTGTACTATGATGTCAAACAACCAATAGATGAAAAGTTGACCCCATGACACATTTTTATTTATTTATTTAAAATTTTTGGCAGCTTTGGTCCTCCGTACAGATCGAACTTATTCAGCGAGTTTTATCTGTAGAACGATGTATTCTAGAAGTGAAAAGCGAATTTCATGACTGTAGTAATATTTACAAAATGGCGTCTTTGTTGGCACAACCAACTAATATTATTTTATATCAATACATAATGTGATATTTGAGTTTTCATTTGGAAAGCATAAGAGCTCTCTTAAAGAGAGCAGAGAATGTCAAATAACGTTCCCCTACAAGCAGTTCAATAAGAAAGAGAGCTCACACATCTGTCAAATCAATACTGCTGACCTGTTTCCCTAAAACCTGTAAGTCCTGTGATTTTCCGCAATACCTACATTTCACCATCATAACGAGAAAACATTCTGACAGCTGGGAATGTCACTGTCAGATAGCTTCCCCCTGTGTTCAATATGAAATGAAGTTCACACTCACATTACACGGAAAACTTTAATAACATTAAATACAAATATACTGACATTGTGCATAGAGTGGAAAATATAAATAAATACTTGTAATAGCTAATTTACAATTATGTAATAAACCAAAATTCTAATTTACAAAATAAATTATTTTTGGCCATTTCAGCCTTTTTTATTTAGCACGCCACACATATATAAATGTGTCATTTGTTTGTGGTTTTCCCACATGGTGAAACCACCTTCCTTCCACACGCGTGCCAGGATATCTGTAGTGCAAACACATTTAAACAATTGTTATAATGTCAACATCGATGGTAATTCCTTCACTAATATCAATATTAGTATGGGGGGATAATATTATTTAAGCCAGGCACATGCAGAGGATGTTAGAGGAGCAGGAGCCCAAATTCATAAAAGGGCACACTGGTGATTTTTGTTACTAATTAAATAAATATATGCCTGGAATGACTACTTTTGTGACAGTGTTAAAGGGATATTAAAATATATGTATTTAAAACAAACCCATTACTGAGACAATGATACTCCAGTAGAATTAATGGTTATTAAGTTAGAAGCCTACAATCGAAATTATGCAGATACTGTTTAAGTCCATTAGCCTGTATGCCTACCAGACAACCCCAGTCAACATGTGTGCTCTTAATGATCAATTATATTAGAGAAAATGTATTAATAGAACCGAGAGAGAGAACTAACGTTAGCGAGCTAACGTATTACATTATCTAACTAGCTAGAAATAATAATAATAATAATAATAATAATAATAATTGAATACATTTCATATAGCACATTTCTATAACCCAAAGCGTGTTACAGTATTAGTGGGAGTCTCTCCATAAGACAAAATTAAAACTGATGTGGTGCGAAGGGACCATTCTTTCAAGTTCAGACTTGGGTGGGACACAAGGATTCGACCATATTCCACTGTCCCCCACATTACTAGCAAGAGGTATAAACGCTAACGATAGCTAGTTGGCACATTTTAAGCTGCTAAATAGTTAAAGCATTGACCTTACTTACCAAATACTTGTCAAACAATTCATAAAGCGAAAATGAGCAGTATATTTATACTTTGTTTGGCTACATACCTGCTTCAAATTACCTCATCACTCACTGACTCACCACTTTTTAGTGCATGTGTGTTATGTATGCGTACAGTTTCGCGTGTGTTCGTTCTTTCACCAAGGCTTCAGTGCTCGCCGCTGCGACAAACAACCACGAGGGAGAGAGGGTAACTTTACAGGGCATCGCCGGGGGACACCAATCTCCTGACCTGGTATTTTGATTCACGCAGTTTATCTGTTTGTCCCTTAGGGCAGGCTGTGCGCAAACAAATGTAGTAAATAATAAATAAATAAAAAAACTACATTAAAAAAGGGCACTTCTTTAATGGGAGGGCAAAAGGGCAGGTGCTCAAGCTCCCTTTGAGGTCTACCTGTGCATATCTGTATGCCACTTGGGTGGGAAGAGCGAAGGTATTTAAGTTTAATTTGCTGTAAATACCCAAGGGTGAATTAAACTGCCAGTTTAGACTCTTCGGTCAATAGCATATACAACGTACGGTAAGTAAATGTAATACTCTTATTTGTAAGGCCATATAAAAAAGCATGTTGAACTTGCAATCATTTCACTTTGTCACTACACCACACCGTTGCGTAGTGTTACCACATGAAAGCAGGATTACTGTACTATTCATTTTAGCTAGTCAACTGTGTTTATAAAGGGGCACTGGCAGAGTTGGACGTCATGCCTCGTTTGGTCTATTCTAGTGGAGACAGTTTAGGCATCTTCAGCAGAGCAAGAAAAGTAGTCTAGATATATAGAGGAATGTGGTGTGGCCTTTACAAGGAATATGAGGTGTATGTGGCTATGACAAAACAAAAGGATCAAAACGTACAATAGCAGGAAAAAGAAGTCTGGTGACTTAAATAGAAAATTAAGGAACTAGACTTATTTTTACACAAAGGGAAGTAATGTTTAATTACCCTGTGGGAAAAAACATAGCCTATGAAAAGAAAAAAATATGTAAGAAAATACATCAACAAATGACTACTTGAACCACTTGTAATAGGTCTGTATCCTACTTCCAAAACTATTCAACCCCTTTTGAAAGCTGTCAGATCTGTCTCAATGACCATTGTTCAGATTTGGTTCTGTGTAATATTTATTAAACTGATTCTTAAAATGAATAATTTTAAAGCGATATCTATTGACATTGTCCTCATGGACAGTCAAAAATGTCTAAACACGGTGAGAATATAGGATATAGGTGTTCTCCAAAGTGTGTGTATGGATTGGGCGTGGGGGGTGGTACCTTTATAAATGGTGTAAAGAGACAGAGACAGAATTCCTGCTATCAGAACTGGGTCATTGGTACCTTCCACTAAAAATTATTCACTAATAAAAACCAGTTTACACAGGGAGTCAAAGGTAAGACAGTACTTCGGGAACGCACTCTCCCCTGTGCTCCGCTTACTTGAGGCGGCATTTTGGCTTAAAATCTGACTGAATCATCGCAACCGTGGTGCACACACACCCACACTGACAGTACCGGATGTGTTTTGTTGATTAGTGGGTAAAAATTGACAGAGGCAATGGCATATAATTGTGTAATAAATATAATAATGGTAACAACTAGACCATTGCAAAGAAAGTCAGTCAAAACAAAAAAAATGAATTGCACAACCAATGTTTGTGCACTAAATTATTCATACATTTTTCTATAAATGGTGAACAAGTGCAAACCCATGCGCGCATACATTCACAACAACCTCAGAAACACTTGACCTCCATGCCAAATTTCAGCCCCCAAGAGCAAACAATTGTTAAGAGAGTCTGTTTCTCAATATCATCAGCATCTCCACCTGTAGCCATTTATAGTTATATTATAACGTCTTCCTCTAGTTATTTGGTGCGCAAAACAGACTAGCCAGATGAACCAGCAAGTGGGGGGTCTTCTAGAGGGTGGCTGCAGGTCCTTAAAAAGTCTTAAAATGTCTTCAATTTAGATTGGATGGGTCTTAAATATTTTTTCAGGTCGTCACCAGAAATGTTTTTGGTTTTATTAGTAACATCTCACATTGAAAATATCAGGCATGAGCCATTGCCCCTATTTAACTTCCTCTGCGCCGCGCGTTTAAATCACTTGACGAAATAAGCCTTGTCTAGGGGTCGATTCCAATCCATATTAAAGAAGGGTACTTCATGAAGGTTCCTCCGCGAGTGGCCACTTTTGTGACGTTTTATTCGTCATCATTGATGGAGAGGGAGGGAGGCGAGGTGGGACTTAACTTTTCAAATTGGAACCGACTCGTCCTTCACCAGCAAGAAGAAACCAATAACAATGGAAAGTTTTACAGCAGTAGCATGTGGCTTTTACTATCTTCAATTACTTTGAATAAACCATGGGAAGATTATGAGAAGAAGAAGACGTTGTAGTTATATTTGGTTAACTTCTGAATATAAACTATTTGCTATGCTATATTTTAGCATAAAACTACCTAAGTTGAATAGTCATAAAATAAATCAGTTCTAGCTAATTTGTAGTAATGGAGAGAACGAAAACGGTTAATTTGAAATGGTGAAGAACCTTTCAACCTGTGTTTGTCATTCATCGCAAAAAATTCTGAGGCAGATTCTGTTAAAAGTCAGCTTTGATGCGCCCTTCGCTGGAGGAGGCATAGAAGGTTACATGTAGCCACTCGCGCTTCACTTATAAGCAATTGGAATGACACTCAATATGGCTCGTGAGGTTATTTGGGTGCTGAATACTGTTACAAGCCACAATTCGTGTAGGTCAAATGACGGTATCTATGTAGTCTTCAAAGCCATGTTTCCGGACTCGGAGCTTGTGAAAACATTCACGGGTGGAAAAGACAAGGCCAGACACGTTTCTACATTTGGATTGGCACCAAAAAAAAAACGTATAGCCGAAGTGAACAGAAGCAAGTTTGTAATCATGTTTGACGAGACACTGAACCAGACAACCAAAAGCAAACAATTAGATCGCATGTGCGTTATTGGTTGGATGATTATGTTCAGTCCAGATACTTTGGACCACAGTTTATGGGCCATGCAACTGCCCAGGAGCTACTTCAGCATTTCAAAGTAAGTTTGACATCAATCGATTATATTTATTAATGTATCTCTTTTATATCTCTTTTATACATTGGTGTATGATTTAGGCAAGCTTTTCTGATTTGTGAATATAACCACCAACATTATAGCTAACGTTCAGCTGCCACAGTGACTGGTAGATTTGTAAATTCAACAGACAGCTTAATTAGTATACCAGCCGAATTGCATTTTAAAATTGAGTAGACTGGTCGTTTACCTAGCACGGCCAGATATTAAAATAAAAAATTAAGTTATTTATTAAACTGAGAGATATCCTTATACCTATCTCTAATTCCTATTCCCGCAGGCTTTCAATGCCAACTCTGCAGAGATCTTTACCACCTGAAAAGAAGAAGATAATCTTTCCCTACTCTGTTACTGCAGGCTTAATATATATGACGCTCTGCAGATATCCCTATATCCATCCCTATACCCATCCCTATTCCCTATGACTGCAGGCACTTTCTGCCAACTCTTCAGGGATACTTACCACCTGAAAAGAAGATAATATTTCCCTACTCTGTTCCTGCAGGCTTGATGAATGACGCTCTGCAGGAAAGACTTACATTTTATATCTATGTCCTGAGATTAATCCTTTCTTGGTTTTTCAGCATGATGTTCTTTACTTTTGTGCCCATATAGGATCCTTCCTTTTCAGCATCAGCCACTGGCTACTTCTTTCTGCTGTATCTGATATACTGTGGCTTTTATGGTCTGGCGCAAATCTTTGCCGCAGATCCCCAACTCTTTAAGGAGTTTGGTAGTTGATATTGCCACAAATCCACGGCATCCAACTTCCACAGGACTCACTTTTGTTCTCCAACCTCGCTGTTCTGCTTCAGCTGCTAATTCGCTGTAGCGGAGTTTCTTTCTTTCGTAAGCCTCGTCGATTGCTTCTTCCCACGGGACTGTTAGCTTTATAAAGTAAACAATTTGCTGTGTTTTGGACGAGAGTAATAAGTCTGGTCTTAAGTTGGTTGTTGCAATCTCCGATGGGACTCTCAGTTGTTGGCCGACATCAGCAAGCGTTTTCCAATCACATGCTCCCCTCAGCTGCCCTGAGCTTTGTTTTGCTCTATAACTCCTCTTTCCCAGAACTCCCTCCCTGACAAAGCGAATGTGGTACATGTCGCCCTCCGCTCCAGTTGGCAGGGCATTAACTGTTGCGCGCCTATGCTCTATTGCTTCCGCCAAGCATTTTAGTACTTTATTGTGGCGCCAGGTGTATCTTCCTTGAGTAAGGCTTGTCCTGCACCCAGCCATTATGTGTTTGAGATTAGCCATCCCGCCACAGAGGGGGCAAGTTGGATCCTCTCCTACCCATTGGCTGAGATTTGTTGGTGTTGGCAGTACGTCGTAGGTTGCCCTAACAATGAAGCTAATTCTTGTGGATTTCATTACCCACAAGTCTTTCCAGGTAATTTTACTCTGCTCCACACTTTCCCAGTTCACCCATCGCCCCTGTTTGGCTTGTGAGACAATTTTAGCGCTCCTTACTGCTTCCTCTTGCTTACGTATCTGTTCTATCACTAATTTGCGTTGTTCCAAAGGGGTTGCTTTTGACCATCTCGGTTTACTTGTACCAAGTCCAAGTCCTCCTCGTCCATGTTGTACTTGTCCTACTATTTCTGTATGTTTAAGGGCTACTTTTGCTTGCAATACGGCCTCTTTTGGATTCCATTTCTGTCCAGTTGCCAATGTGGGTGCTGCTTTTCTTATTATATTATCTCGGGATTCCGCAAGTGTCATTTCTAGTCTTGCTTTAGTACACTTAAATTCCTATGTAAGCCCGGTAAGCGGCAGTTCCAGAGCTCCTTTCCCGTAAAGAACCAGGCTACTAAGACACCGTGGCACCCCTAGCCATTTCCTAGCATAAAAGCTGACTTCTTTCTAGCTTTTCAACTTTAGTGATAGGTACATCATACACTGTCTATGGGCACATGAGCCGGGGTAGAAGTCCAAACTGTAGGCACCATAGTTTTAGCTTTCCTGGCAACCCTGACTTGTCAATGTTCTCTAGGCCTCTGTTCAGTTCTATCCTTAATTCCTCCACCTGTTTCCATCAGTGGAAACGGGATGCACCTGAGCTCAATTTTGAGTGTCAGAGCAAAGGATGTGAATACTTATGTACATGTGATATTTGATTTTTTTTTTATATATATATTTGCAAAAAAATTCAAAAAAACCTTTTTCACTGTCATTATGCGGTATTGTGTGTAGAAGGTTTTTTTTTTTTTATTTAATCCATTTTGGAATTAGGCTGTAACAGAATAAAATGTGGAAAAAGTGAAGGGGTATGAATACTTTCGAGATGCACTGTATCATCCATATATGCTCTAATGGGAGGGAGACGTAATCCTGCCCTTAACTTTTGCCCACCAACGACCCATGTTAATGTTCGAATTATTACTTCCATGGCCATAGTCAATGCTAAGGGTGAGATTGTACATCCGGCCATGATGCCAATCTCCAGACGTTGCCACTCAGTGGTAAATGTCAGTGTATCAAAACACAATTGAATGTCCTGAAAGTATGCCTTAACCAGGTTTAAAATTGCATTTGGTACCTTTAAAAAACTCAAATGCAGACAACAAAAGCTGGTGGGGCACAGACCCAAATGCGTTTGCCAAGTCCAGGAAAATTACATGAAGGTCCTTTTTCTCACGTTTTGCCAATTGAATTTGGTGCCAAATCATGCTAGTGTGCTCCAGGCACCCGGAGAAGCCTGAAATGCCTGCTTTCTGTACTGAGGTATCTATTAACTTGTTCTTTGTAAGGTATTCGCTCAGTCTTTGTGCTACTACGCTAAAAAATATTTTCCCCTCCACATTAGGCAAGCAAATTGGTCTGAACTCGCTAATGTTAATAGAATCTTTCTCTTTGGGAATCAGTACTTCTCTTGCTCGCCGCCATGATCTGGGAATGATTTGTTTTTGCCATGCCAGCTTCAGTTGTTTCCAAAGGAAACGTAGGACATCGGTTGCATTTTTATACAGTCTGTAAGGTACTCCATCAGGTCCTGGTGCCGATGCTGCTCTTGCATGTCTGACTGCATTTTCCACCTCTTTTCATTTTGGAGGGCTGGTGTCCATTTGCTCTACCTTGTCCTCAATTGGTGGAATATCTGTGGGAATTGTGAGTTCCTCATACATTGTCTCATCTGTGAGTTTCTTTTAGGTGGAACTCCAGTTCCTGTTTCGTGGATTTAAGCGTTCCGTCTTTTGCTTTGTTGAACAAGGACTTAGTAAACTTGAAGGGGTCTTTGTAAAATTGACTACTTGCTCGTTCTTTGTTCTTTGGGTTTCTTTGTAGGTTCTCGGCTCTACTCAATGTTGACAACCGCTTCTTTAAGCTGTCCTGCAAGTCTTCAATGCCTGCCTTTTCTGATTCAGACGCCTTTTTCCATTGCTTTTTTAATAGCCTTCTTTCTTTTACCAGCTTGTCGATCTCGTGTTGCCTCCTCGATTTTCTTGGCTCCACCTGTTTTTTTTTTAGGTTTCTCCAGTAGCCCAAATCTCTCCTTTCCATAATCATATATGATATCGCCTATTTTTTTCCAGCTTCCTTTCCACTGTGCCCCTTAGCTGTTCAAGTGTCTTTTTCAGATCTATGTTAATCGAGTCCCAAACATTCTTTTCAGCGGCTGATGGCCACTTTACTTTAGGTTTTTTGTCACTGATCTTCTCCTTGGAGGTTTTTTGTGCTTGATCGGGCTCTACCACCTTATCCCCTTGTCTTTCGGTGCTTGTCTGTGCCGCTTCAGTGCTGGAGTTGTTGATGGCCTACAGACTTTGTTTTGTGTCCAGCCGCAGGTCTTCATTCGACTTACTTGCTTGACTTCTTAAAAAGTGCTGGTCAATGCGATGCTCCTGCTTCTTCCTACTTAGGCACCCTTTCTTACTTTGGTGTATTCTCAGGCCCCTTACAGTTGTTACCTTTTCCCAGCCACAAGGGCAGATCTTGTGACTTTTACCTATCATTGCATTGGTTTCTGAAGTGCTTCTCGTGCTCATAATCGTTGCGTTGCTTAGGGTCAAAACCGTGTTATCAGTATGTGAGTCATCTTCCGCCCCCGCTCTCGCAGACTTTAGGGGTATTTTTACTTTAGTTTTATTAGTAGCTTTTTGCGGGTGCACTCAGTCCACAGAATAGTGTTTAGTTCTGCAGACATGAGTTACTAGTCCATGTCTGCCCTATTGGGGTCTATTCCCTCCGGTCAGCTGTCTCTCCAGTCTGTCACAAGGACTTTCCCTTGTGGTCAGTTATTCTATTCACAACAGTCACCAGATAACCATCTGGATGGGACATTTTAATATACACAGAATAGTATGTTGTTATATGCATTATGCCATATTCCAAGATGAGCACTTCAAAAGACAATATTTTAGAGTGGACTTGGGTTGAGAGCAGATATATCATTGGGGTTATCAAGTGGGCACCCTCCATCCCAGATGTTTCGTTAATTTGAGCCCACGACACCTCCAGAAGGCTTAACGGTGAGCAATGACGTCTCAGAGCCACCCCCCTCTATATCCGCTCTCGGCACGGCCAGATATTAAAATAAAAAATAAAGTTATTTATTAAACCGAGAGATATCCCTAATTCCTATTCCTGCAGGCTTTCAATGCCAACTCTGCAGAGATACTTACCACCTGAAAAGAAGAGAATCTTTCCCTACTCTGTTCTTGCAGGCTTGATAAATGACGCTCTGCAGGAAAGACTTACGTTTTATATCTTTGTCCTGAGATTAATCCTTTCTTGGTTTTCCAGCATGATGTTCTTTACTTTTGTGCCCATATAGGATGCTTCCTTTTCAGCCATAACCACTGGCTACTTCTTTCTTCTTTCTGCTATTTTTGATATAGTTTTTATGGTCTGGCACAAATCTTTGCGGCAGATCCCCAACTCCTTAAGGAGTTGTTCTGCTTCAGCTTCTAATTCGCTGTAGCAGAGTTTTTTTCTTTCGTAAGCCTCGTCGATTGCTTCTTTCCACGGGACTGTTGGCTCTATCTGATATTAGACACAACACACAAGTGTTTATTGAATTAATCGAAAGTTGTTTTATTTTTTGGATTTTAGGATTGCAGGGTATTCTCTGAATACCTTGAAGCCCCTAACTGTTTGCCACTGTTCAATTGCTGTTTTATGCAGTCTAACTTTGCACATAACTTCTCAATCCTTTCAAATTATTTTTGTTTTCAATAGGTTTTATTGGCCACTTTGGCATCAGCATTATAGAGAGTTACATGTGACAGCCAACCTGCTAAATGCTAAGCTACCAACTAAAGAACTAATTTAATTTCTTTATTTCTTTATTTGATTTATTTATTTTAGCTCTCCTTTTTCCCATTTTATGATAGTTTGTTATTTTTAGATAAATTACTTCTTTATGTAGAAAAGATCACATGCACAAATAATTATTGTGGAGCATCTAGGTTGAAATATGCATTACAATTGTGATAAAAGCAAACCATTTGGCAAAGATTTATATGTTATAGAAAAATAAATATGTCGGGGCACTGCAAATTTTGCCCCTGTGAGCCATGGCTGATATTTTTCATAATAACCACCAAATAGGATATAGAATGTTGTAGAAAACTAATTTTATGACTTGATGATTATCAAGGTGTGTTCAAGCTTATTTGATCAGATGTCAGAAGAACACAGACATGTTTTCTTTTCCTTTTTATATTTATGAGGGTGTTTTTTTAAATAGAAAAAAAGGGAATAACAAATAAACGGAGCGAGGTGCCTTTAGGGCCACATTTAATTTTATAATGCTCAATTAAAACACGTAAAATCTCCTCAGATTAAATTTGTGGGATCAACTATTTGAAAATGATAACATGGTTGACAAATAACCCCTTAAGGGATTCATTTTGCTATCAACATTAATTGCCCTGACCCTTGCACAGGGGTGAGAAATCAGCAATGTGACAATCAATGCAGTCTCACATACAACACAAACTAAATTGTCCTCCTGTGTCTTTAGTGTGTATTTCAGGCACAAACTGCACTCTGAACTGTACGTTGGAAGGGACTGATCCTATTGAGTTTGTGGAGTGGACTCGAGAGGACCTCAATCCCAATCTGGTGTATCTCTACCGCGCCAGTGATTCAAAACACAGTGAGCATTCTCAATTCAAGAACAGAGTTCAATTTTTGCCAGAACGACTGAGTAGAAGGGACGCCTCTCTGACCATCACCAACATTGATGAACGTGACAACGGGACATACATATGTTCTGTAAAACCAGAAAAACCTCAACTCTCCAGAAAAAAGAGAGCTGCTGACAATGCCATAACCATTTCCACAATTCAACTGGTGGTGAAAGGTAATTCTACTGTATTACTGGTCATTTCTTTATTGTGTGTTTTGGTCAACTCGCTATGTATATTATTTTAATTGCGTTGAGTGAATAATTTTTTTTACTTGCCTAAGGACATTGTACTTTAAACCTTTCCTCCCCAGACCCAGCTAAAGAGACAGGCACTCAGAACGAGGAACCACACAACACACACTCTGGTGAGTTCTATGTACATGAGGTGGTTCACTGTAGGGTTGTTGTTGCATTCACAAATCCACAGTACACTGAAAATGCACAGTACAGGCGCAGGTAGTTAACCTTGGGAGGCCTCTGCTGTACTGTGACAGGCCCAGGGTACAGGACAGTAAAGGCTACAAACCGCTCTCCTGGTTTGGTGCCACTGTCAAGAATTTTTAACATGTCCTCTTTGACTTTGATAAACTGTATTAAGTGTAAGTGCTGTAACTAAGTGAAAACCTACACAAACCATGTCATTGTGTCTTTTCAGATGCTGTGCTTCCTGTGATCCTGACCTTTGTAGGAATAGCTGTAGCTGCGTGTGTTGTGGGACTAGTACTGAAATGGAGAGGGTTTCCCAAGCGGCATCAGTCAGTAAAAATTCCTACAGAAGAGAAAGTTTGAATTATTTCTCTTATGGGTTGTTGCCTTGTCGTGGCAGAGAAGCTTAACTCCCTCTGTAGCTGTAGCATTTTGTGTTTGCATTTTGCAACAGAACGAGCCAGTGTTCCTTCCAGGGACAAGTCTATCTCCACCCAACCAACTATGTAGAGAGCCAAACCAAAGACAACCTTAAAATATGTCCCAAAAATAATATTTCTGAATATAGCAGTAGAGATCTCGGTTGGATGGCAAATAAACATTTGATGTAATCGGTCAAAATAACTAATTGGGCAGTACGGTGGCACAGTGGTTAAAACTGATGCCTCACAGCAAGAAGGTCCTGGGTTTAAACCCTGGCCGGTCCAGGGCCTTTCTGTGTAGAGTTTGCATTTACTCCTCATGTTGATATGGGTTTCCGCCAGGTGCTCCGGTTTCCTCCCACCACCATAAAAAAAATGTTAGGGCAATCCTCCCGTTAGTGCCCTGACCAGGCACTGGCATAGAACTTGAGTTGGTCAATTATCCCCTACGGAGCCAGGTCACCACTGCAAAAGAGAACTCGTTCTCAGTTGGACTTAAATATTGGGAAATATCAATTCCCTCCGAGAATTTGAGTTCTGGTAACTTGTTGTTCTGATAGTTTAAATGACGGCTGTTATCATTTAGTCCCACAGCCTGCAACTCACTGCTGCCAGTTACTTTCCCAATGAAACATGACAATTAGGTTAAAAATCTTAATGATAATTGGAATTTATATGTTCAATTTCTACATAGTTACAAAAGGGAGTACTCTGCCATTTCAATGACAACCCGTGCTGCTACAATATACGCTCACGCTCTTATCACTTAAAAGCTTTTATCTTAAAGCTTAACCGCCGCCTTTTATTTGTTATTTTAGTTTATTTGTATTGTGTGATTTTACTGTCTTAAAGGTGCAGTATGTAGTTCTAGAGAATTGTGGAAAAAAATTGCAAGAATTTGAATCACAACACTCAAAAGGCCAAGCTCCTGAGTCTTTGGTCCCTCCTTTCCCTCTCGGCCCCCTTTTATTCCCCTTTTAGTATGAGCTAGTGCTTGACAATCGTTATTATTTAAAAAAAAAAACGCACTTGGTGTGTTCTAGTCAGATGAGTGTTTCAAGTGTCACAGTAACTACTCCACGGGAGTGGGTATGATGTCACGTACTAAAATGGATGTGGTTGGTGAGTGGGGGACGCTAACGGAAAGAGCACAGCAGATACATTAGCACAGTCCAAACAAAACAATTACAAACAAATATTTCTAATGATTTGAGGTACACTTGCTGGTGTATACCATAGCCTTTTTTGCAGCTCACGAACAACTAGCTTTTGATGAGCGTGTTCTACCTGTTCACTGATTATTTAGTTTTGCTGTTTAACACATACAAAATGGTAGTGTCTTTCTAATAAATACACCCTGCCCTGCAGGAAACGGAATATTTTGTTTACCGCCTCCAACTGATAAGTAAATCAACCAATCAGCAGCCATTACTGCGCTGTATCCAGGCAGACTTTGCGGAAGCAGGTTGTAAAAGCTTCAGAAACACTAGAGACACAAATTACCTTAGAGATGGGTTTAACATTACTTTTGCATAAATGTCCTACATGCTACTGGAGCTGCAGCAACACCAAATTAAATCCACTGTTGCAGAGAAGTTTGAATACTGATTTGAATTCATTCCATACACCAAAACGGTCCTTGGTGTGTCTTAGTTAGATGAGGGTTTCAAGAGTCACATTAACTACTAAAATGGGAGTAGGTGTGAGTGAGGGACGCTAAAGGAAGGAGCACAGCATATTTCTTGAATAGTTCAAGAAATAATACAAAACAAAAAATTGGTTTTAAAAATTATTTATGATTAGAAGTATGCTAAGGAACCACTAACTTTTGAGGAGCGTTTGTTTTTATTCCGTGTTGTGAGGGAGCACTGACTCTTCAGAGGACAATTTAACCGCCCATCACATCCTTGGTGTGTCCCAGTCAGACAAATAATATGTGGGTGTGTCTCAGGTGTCAGTTTTCAAACGCCTACGTTTCTTGATAACAGCAAAAGGTGTCATGTCTGGATACTGGTGGCCTAGACGGTACGACTGCTACCCTTCTCCAACTACCTGGAGACCAAAAGAACATGACTTCAAAAGCCAGCATGGATTACCATTGTGCCCATGAGCAAGGCATTTTAACCCAAACGTGCTCCAGGGAGACTGTAATCTCATTGTAAATTGCTTTGAATAAAAGCGTCTGCAAAATTACGATTATTTAAAATGTGTATGTAAAGAATATGAGTCATAATACTAATACATAAGAGAGTTGAACTTTTTTAGTCAGTTTCGGTTTCTGTGTGTGTGTGTGTGTGCGCGCGCGCGCTCGCGCGCACGAGTCTGTATAAAGAACAATTAAATTGTGGAAGGTGGATTCTGTGAAACGGTCACATGGTTTATGGAAAGTGCATACAGTATTTCGTGAGAGTAAAGCCCCCTAGTGGACAAAATATGACATTGCATTGACCTGATTATCTCACTGCTCCAGACAGGATCTCAATTTTAAAAAACAAAATCAGTCTTCATGGGATTGCTTTGTATTGTATTGATTCCAACCGGACACTGCTGAACAATCCTTTGGTGAGTGAATTGCACTTTCAAATGTACATGGACTTGCTAATGTGTTACAAGCTTCATATTTTTACTTCGTGAAAAGATTCCTTTGTATATACTGCCATCTAGTGGTCTTTTATTTAGTGTTTCTAGGTTAAGCTGTAAGTCAGGAAGTAATTATCTCTTGTTGTCAAGGTATTTTGTTGTCATGGTTTAATTAACGAAGATGTGAGAAACTGTATTATTAAACGCTGGCCATCTATCCTATTCTGTCTGCACTTTTAAGATAATATTTTTTGCATCATTGTTTTAAAACCTATTATCCAATTAAAATCTGCATACTAATGCATCTCACGTCTGCTGACTACGTTTTTCGAGGTATTTGATTAATAGTTATTTGTTTAGACTAGCTGTATAGTTTAGACAACACCAATGACATGGTCCTCCTTATTCCTAATTATTATAGAGTACATTCTGCAGTGAGGTTTCATGCATGAACATTGACCACCTCTATGTGTTGCATTCACTCACATCAGGCTATAGACTTCATTTCCCATGAGCCACTGGAGGAACGCCAATTGGCCAGGATATGCTGGACATCATATCTCTATGGCAACACGTTAGTATGTTCAGTAACAAGGATGATAAATAAATGTAAAAAATATTCTTACTGAAATGTAACAATGTCATAATAATAAGGATTAAATGAATGGCATGAACCTTGTGACCTGATCTCCATCAACTCTACATGTAACACAGGGATTGACTGCCCTCTAGGGGCACACAATCTAAACTACACAAAGAAAAAAAACGTTTATTATTGTGGGGGTTGAAGCCATAAGGATTGTAAAGGCCCTATCGCTTGTTAACGAAGGCTGTAATTGTATAGTTGTTCGCTTCTGATCTGAGTTTGTGGTATCTTACACCAGCGAGGATGGGAAACCAAACTTATTAAGGCCCAGTATACTTCAAGCGAAAGAAAACCTTTTCTGTTCGCTTTGTTCTCTTGCGCTGGTTTTTTGAGGATGTGATGGTACTTGATACTTGTTCGCTTGTGATTTGTGTTTGCAGTAGCTTATAACCAATACAGCAGAGGAAACCAAACACATTACTGACAGCGACAAAACATTAGGCCTACGAGTGGTTACTTGTTAATGTGTTCATATTTCAACTACTATTTCAACTGCTATTACTTCAGCTAAACTGATCTCAAAAGTATTCATTGTTCAAGATACAATTACAAACTTTTCTAAATAAGTGTTGTTGTGACCAAAACAATCAGTTTAAATGCTGTACCAAATATTTTGTCAAAGTAGACTACTACCCACCATATTCTTGGACCGATCACATAGGATGTTTACCGGTGTTTGCTTTTGCCGTGTTCAGAAAAATGGGCTGCGCTGTGGCACACAAACGAACAACCAACTCCATCACAGTGACTGGTAGGTTCTACTGTCGAACTCCATCACAGTGACTGGTAGGTTCTACTGTCTAACTCAATCACAGTGACTGGTAGGTTCTACTGTCGAACTCCATCACAGTGACTGGTAGGTTCTACTGTCGAACTCCATCACAGTGACTGGTAGGTTCTACTGTCGAACTCCATCACAGTGACTGGTAGGTTCTACTGTCTAACTCCATCACAGTGACTGGTAGGTTCTACTGTCTAACTCCATCACAGTGACTGGTAGGTTCTATTGTCTAACTACATCACAGTGACCGGTAGGTTCTACTGTCTAACTGCATCACAGTGACCGGTAGGTTCTATTGTCTAACTGCGTCACTGTGACTGGTAGGTTCTACTGTTTTTTAGTTCCAACTAAACTATACAAACTCTATATACTATAAACTATACTAACTATATACTATACTAACTATATTCTGTAAACTATAAACTATATATTATAAACTATACTAACTATATACTATAAGCTAGTCCTCTATGTTTTGGTCTACTAGGTGAGGAGCGGACCTCGTCTCCTCTCATCATGTCTTGGCCCAGTCTACTGTATAGTAGTAATAATTTTGTCTTCTATGTTATATTTATCAGTGAATTTGGTAGCTTACAACTAAGCACATTTCATTTATTATTGTTATTATAATTATATTGTATGCTATTTATTTTACTTTTTGGGATCCATGAACTTAACCTTTTTTCGACAGTTCAAAATGTGAAGAGTCAAATTTCTTTTCTAATTGCTTACGCGCTAAAAAAGTGATTATTGAGGCACCATCACTGAAACCATGAACACTAGTAGCGAATGAATTTACCAGGTGTGCCAAACTGAATGCACGTTCTCTGCTTTACACTCAGTTTGTAATCTTATAATACACCTTTTTGCAAAACTGTAAACACAACTCACTGCTTTACATTCAGTTTTCCATTTGCAGTTCTTGCAAAACTGTAAACGTTAGCCTTTTTCCAATTGCATTTCCACATTGACACATGCAAAAACACTTTTTGATAACGAGTTCACTTACAAATTAGGACTTCAGCACTATAAATAGGCCTCAGGTAAACATTTGGTTTGGACAAAAATGGAGGCCAACATTGGACACAGAGTAAGAAGGGAGAGAAATTGAGGAGAATGAGGACAGAGAACTAGAGGAGGTCGAGGAGGTGAGGAAGTGGGAGGAGGAGGAGGAAGAAGGAGAGGACAGGGATGAAGAATAGGAAGGGGAGTCAGGAACACAACACAGTAACTGATGAAATCAGAGCAACTGTGGTTGACCATGTTGTCAACCATGGGATGAGCATGAGAGAGGCTGGGAAACAGGTTCTGCCAAATCTGAGCTGCTGTACTGGTGCAGGTATCATCTGGATATTTCTATATGAGAACCAGTAAGTAACTAAGTGCTGTAGTCTTGGTCTTATCACTAATGCATAACCACACACATTTTTTAGTTTTTTTACCAGGCAAACTGTGCTTTTGTTGTTTGAGGAGTGTTATCTGTGTGTATGTGTGTGTACGTACTACATGCATGACAAAACTTTATTGCAAACTGCTACGCCTTGCACACAGAGAAGGCAAAAGCCACAAGTGTTTTTCATTTATACTACCAGTGCGTACTTCGTGCTTCGTTGATACTACCAGTGCGTATTTGGTGCCTCATGTGCTTATTCAACTGATGGTTTGTGTGTACTATGTATTGATGCAAAAACAATTTTTTTAAACGAGTTTGAAGAGTTGTGAAAGAATTATTTGCTTTTGCAAGAGATGTATGATGTTTTGCTGGTTAGCCTACGGTTTCAATGATAGTGCATAAGAAATCAGAAAAAACTGTAAATATCAGATCAGGCCGCGTGATATGAACCTAGGGGTCACTTTTTATGGACAGTTAAGAAATTCGGAATATCAATATAAATTTTTTTGGGTTTGAAATGTATTTTAGTTTGATTTAAACCAAATTAAAGATTCAATCTAAAGTAGTACAGGATAAGCATGTGAAGGAATAAACGTATGTGTAAATTACCCAATAATGTGTTTGTGTGTGTGACAATGCCAGCCTAAAAATGACCCTGGAGGACCCTTGAGCCTTCTACAGGCCACAGTGGGTATTGCACATGCAGCCGGACAGAAACACTGAGGAGTTGTGACGTACACGGCCCTCCCTACTCTCTTCCTCCCAGACACCAACGCTCTCTTTTTCTCTCTCCTTTCTTTTCTCCTTCCTCTCTCCTTTTGTCTCTCCTTCTGTCCTTTCCTCTCTCTAGAGGAACAGAGTGTGATTGTTTTGGCTTAAATGGTCCTGTACAGTGTAGTTTTTGCATAAACGTTAACATACATTTTTACGTGTAGTTTATTATTATGGTTTGGTCACTTGAGAATCACTGCATCAGGGACACTATACTGTCTTTACTAGAGGTGACCACTAGGGGGAATCTCAGACCACTGTTCTGCTGCCATTTACCTTGGTGACCTCATTCCTCTTCTTGGTGCACACCATTTCTAGAAGCCTCTAGAAGGTGATTTGTGTCTCGCATACGGCCACTAAATGTTTTCCAACAAGTATATCACTTAATAGTTTTATTAATACATTAATCAAAAAAATATTAAATAAACTTTTTGTAAATTCGATTTTAAATTCACACATTTAAACAGGACTTTATTAACTGCTTTTTAAATGTGTCTTAAAATTCGAATGAAAAATGTGGGAAGTAACCACTATATTACTTTTTCACTTGACACACAGCGTCCTCCATAGCCTATGTCCCAGATGAATACTATGTGAGTGTCTGTTAGATTGACATATATTATCAAGACATTGGAATTATCTCACTGAGTTTTCATGCGAGACACACGGTTCATACATCAAAATGCTCATCTTGACATGCTGGATCATGAAACGTAAACAATTTCAGAAAATATTATGGGATAAAATCATATTGATACATCCCATAATTTGGAGTTGTTTACAGTTTAAGTGCCTCTCCCATAGACTTACAGTCAAGTTGTAGATCAGTGACCGTTTATAGTACAGACATGATTGAGGTATGTACATACTCAGGAGAGCATACTGATCAAAGTTGCAAAGTTTCATCTTGATATCATTTATACTTTTTGATTTCAGAAATGCATGTATGTCTATGGAGCCTCATTGACTTCCATTCAAATTGGAGCTCAATGACTGTTAATGGTAGACTTAAGTTCAATGTATCTAACTGGTCAGTACAGCATACGGATTCAAGTTGTTCAGTCATTTACCTTCAATGTGCGTGTGTGTTTGTACATACATACACGCGCACACACACACACACACACACACACACATACATATATATCATATATTTTAATATATTATAATACGTTTATCATATATTTATATACATATAATATATACACATATATGTATATATATTAACACACATATATATATATATATATATATAGAATAATATATATATATTATATGTTTTTATGAGGTTTAAAATACGTTATCATATATAATGGGCTTCCTGAACTCCTAGTCTAATTGCATACGGTTTCATACACTTACATACCGTATATAAGGTTACAATAAACTTACAGAATACACATATTTTATTGTTTTAAATCATTTACATTCATACAGTATTAAACGTAACATCATGAGTCAATCCTTATAGCATACAGCACATGCGTTGTGGGCACACTACATTTTCTTCAGGAAATGTCATACCATCTAGTTATTATTATTATATTATTATTATTATAGTTTTTTCCGTAGGCCTCCGTATGTCAATAACCGTACATGCTACACATACGGTTCATATATCAAAACGTGCGTACTGATCTGTAGATGTGTGCTTTTTATACTGTGACATCATTTAATGTACGATATTAATATAATATTTAATAAACTGCAAAAAATGGCCATTTTTCACACCTTTTCACACTTTTTCGAATGTCCTCGCAGAGCTCAGCCTCCGTACATGCTACACATACGGTTCATATATCCACACGTGCGTCTTGGTCCGCAGATTTATGCTTTTTCAAAATTTCTCATTTGTAATTTATACATTTTTAATTATTCTTAATTAACATGCTTTTTTTAGGTCTCAGCTGAAACGCTACTCCTCCTACAAATTTTATGTTACGTATACGGTTCTAATGGGAAAATGTTCAGAATATCATGGTGCATGCGAGACACACGGTTCATACATCAAAATGCTCATCTTGACATGCTGGATCATGAAACGTAAACAATTTCAGAAAATATTATGGGATGTATGTGGCACAATCAAAAATGCTTAACGGAGCATCTTTTTCAGCTTTTATGTTACAAACACCGTTCCAACTGCATATTGCTCAGCTTGGCCAACTTAGTCAACGTGCTAAAAATCATATTGATTAATATATATATATATATATATATATTAACACACATATATATATATATATATATATATAGAATAATATATATATATTATATGTTTTTATGAGGTTTAAAATACGTTATCATATATAATGGGCTTCCTGAACTGCATACGGTTTCATACACTTACATGCAGAATACACATATTTTATTGTTTTAAATCATTTACATTCATACAGTATTAAACGTAACATCATGAGTCAATCCTTATAGCATACAGCACATGCGTTGTGGGCACACTACATTTTCTTCAGGAAATGTCATACCATCTAGTTTCGTTTTGCTGTTTAAAACGCTAAATGGTAGTGTCTTTCTAATAAATGTACGCTGCCCTAGCCATGCACTAAACTGAATATTTTGTTTACCGCCTCCAGCTGATTATTAAATCGACCAATCAGCAGCCATGGCTGCGCTGTATCCAGGCAGACTTTGTGGAAGCAGGTTGTAAAAGTTTCAGGAACACTGGAGACACAAATTACATTAGAGAAGGGTTTAACATAAATCTTTCAAAGGTGTCCTACATGCTACTGAAGCTGCAGCAACACCAAACTAAATCCACTGTTGCCGATAAGTTTGAATTCTGATCTGAATTAATTCCCTACACCAAAACCGTCCTTGGTGTGTCTTAGTTAGATGAGGGTTTCAAGAGTCTCATTAACTACTAAAATGGCAGTGGGTGTGAGTGAGGGACGCTAAAGGAAGGAGCACAGCAAATACGTTGAATTGTCCAAGAAATAAAACAAATAAAAATACGTTTTAAAAATTGTTAAGATTTAACCATTTAGTTACATGTATTTTATGCTGTGTATTAGACCACTTAATTACATGTATTATGTGCTGTGTATTAAAATGACAATCCTACACGTTATAATCTGTTCAAGGTCTGTCAATGGTCATTGTTACGATCTCTGTAGACTCTCCCCCTCTCTTACAGCGCACGCCTGTATTTGATACGACTACAACAATGGCAGAGACGTGCCTAGAGGCTTAGGACTGAGCCTGCGCACCAACAAGGGAGGGTCTAACGTCTAAACCAATGATTCCTCTCCATCCAGTTGACCCATGATCTTGTATTCTACCACTGTATAAAATGAGAACAGACCCCTCCCAGGTGGCGGCATTCGATAGACTGGGTTTGTGTGTCTGGGTGTGTTTGTAGAACAGCAGACTGGTGTAGCGTGGTGTCGCCCTTTGTTCTCTTTTGATTTCATCGTATTCTTCTTTCTTATTTTGTATTGATTACTTTATTGATTAAAGCTTGCTATTTCCATTACCTTTAGTCTTGTCGTCTCTCAGAACTGCGGGACGCGACAAAATGATTAATAATTTGAAGTATGCTAAGGAACCACTAACTGGAGCGTTTGTTTTTGTTCCGTGGTACAAGGGAGCACTGATTCTTCAGAGGACAATTCCACCACATCCTTTGTGTTCCAGACAAATATGAGTGTTTGTCAGGTGTCAGGTTTCAAACGCCTGCCCCCCAGGCCTACGTCTCCTTATAACAGCAAAAGGTGTCATGTTAGGATACTGGTGGCCTAGAGGGTAGGACTGTTTCCTTGCGACCAAAATATAATTCAAGAGATCAAAGGGCACCTGGGATTACTGTGCCCTTGAGCCAGGCATTTAACCCTAACGTGCTCCAGAGAGACTGTAATCTCATTGTAATTTGTTTTGGATAAAATGGTCACATGATTTATGTACAGTCCACACAGTGTTTCGTCAAAGTAAAGCCCCCTAGTGGACAGAAGGTGACATTGCACTGACCTGATCATCTCTGCTCAGGATATCATCTTCTCAATTTAAAAAGACAAATCAATCACCATGGGATTGCTTTGTATTGTGTTGATTCTAACCAGACACTGAACACCAACATGCAGGCCAATGCTTTGGTGAGTGTTTTGCACTTTCTAATGTACATGGACTTCCTAATGTGTCACAAGCTTCACATATTTACCTTGTGAAAGATACCTGTGTATACTGCCATTGAGTGGCCTTTTTGTTTAGTGTTTCTAGATTAAACTGAGCCAGGAAGTAATTATCTCTTGTTGTCATGGTATTTTGTTCATTGGATCGGTTCGCAGCCGAGTGTGAACCCGCTGCTTCTTTGCATGGAAAGGAGCCAGTTGAGGTGGTTCGGGCACCTAGCAAGGATGCCACCTGGCTGCCTCCCTAGGGAGGTGTTCCAGGCACGTCCAGCTGGGCGGAGGCCGCGGGGCAGACCTAGGACCAGGTGGAGGGATTATATCTCCACACTGGCCTGGGAACGCCTTGGAATCCCCCAGTCAGAGCTGGTTAATGTGGCCCGGGAAAGGGAAGTTTGGGATGCCCTGCTGGAACTGCTACCTCCGCGACCCGACCCCGGACAAAGCGGATGAAGATGATGATGATGATGATGATAGCTGTACAGTTTAGACAACACTAATTGTAAGGCAGTAGACCTACAGAGTATATAAATTGACAACTTTATTGTCAAGAGTAAAAGATGCAATACAGTACGAAGTATAAATGGCCAAAAACATTTCAAACAGATAAAACATTTACCCCAGAAAAGTATTTACAATTAATCACATATTATTGCAAAATGACCACAGCAGCAGAACAGGCTACTCCTCTATCGTAGTCTTCTTGTTTTAGAGAGGGTGAAGGCTTACCTCATGAATACTTAGCTGTGTGGTCTAGGTTTCTACATACAATCCAGACCCGGTTTGTCTCAGTGGTGAGAGTCGACCAACCCTCCAAATTCTAGTTCCCTGTCTCACACTAGACTAAGGCTTGGTTATAGAGTATGACTATGAAAAGTACACTATGTTACAAAACAACTACAAATTACATGGTCCTTCTTATTCCTAATTATTATAGATTACAGTCTGAAGTGAGGTTCACCACCTCTATGTGTTGCATTCACTCACATCAGGCTATAGACTCCATTTCCTATGAGCCAATGGAGGAATCCCAATAGGTCAGGATATGTTGGACATCATATCTCTATGGCAACTCGTTAGTATGTTCAGTAACAAGGATGACAAAAAAAGACATTTTTAAAACGTTCTTACTGAAATATAACAACAATGTCATAACAGTAAGGATTAAATGAATAGCATGAGCCTTGTGACCTGATCTCCATCAAGTCTACATATAACACAGGGATTGACTGCCCTATAGGGGCACACACTCTGAACTACAGTGAAAAAAGGTTTTTATTTTGGGGGTTGAAGCTCTAATGATTGTAAAGGCCCTATCGCTTGTTAACCAAGGCTGTAATTGTATAGTTGTTTGCTACTCATTTCAATTTGTGAAAACGTCAACTAACCCCTTTTCGGTTTGGTTTTGTGTATGTATATAGGTGTGTAACATATGCATTTATGAACCGAAATAAATAATTTCAAATCAAATCAGTTTGCTGTATCTTACACCAACCAGCAAGGGGAACCAAACACATTAAGGCCCCAGTATACTTTAAAAAACGTTTTCTGTTTGCTTTGTTCTCTTGCGCTGGTTTGTTGAGGATGTGATGGTACTTGATACTTGTTTGCTTCTCATTTGTGTTTGCAGTAGCTAACACCCCAATACAGCAGGGGTAACCAAACACATTATTGACAGCGACAAAACATTAGGCCTACTAGTGGTTATTTGTGTTCATATTTTTTAACTTCTTCACCTAAGCTGATCTCAAAAGTATTCATTGTTCAAGATACAATTCCAAACCTTTCTAAAGAAGTGCTGTTGTGACCAAAACAAACGGTTTAAATGCTGTACCAAACATTTCGTGAAAGCAAGCTTCTACCCACCATATACTCAGACCAATCACATAGGATGTTTGTTGGTGTTTGCTTTTGCTTTGTTCATTAAAATGGGCTGGGCAGCGGCAGGCAAAGGAACAACCACTCGACGTTGTTCTGATCATTTTTGGTCACATCTCACGGATTTTGGATCATGGCTTCACGTCGCATTGCTCCACTCGATTTGGTCTGTTGTGGGAGAGGATTAAGCTAAGTAGCTAAACAATGCTAGCCAAAGTATCTCCCCATAGAGAAACCGCAATACGAATTTTCGACTTAATAATTACATTTTCTTGGGCAAACGCTTAAATAAACTATACATATCAATTCTGGAACACGGGGGATGTAATCAACCCAACCTGGCTATCTCAGAAAACTGTACAACTGTAGTAGTGATGCTAACTTGGCCTTCATTTGCATAAGATTGAAAGTTTTTCTATATTTTGTCATTGCCCGGCTCCCACAATGCACTGCACCTAACCCTAACTGACATTGTGTGGCCTCCATAGATAATGAATGGGAGGCTAATATTCGCATCGCAACATCGCGTTCAATTACATCACTGTGACAGGTAGGTTCTACTGTCTAACTCCATCACAGTGACAGGTAGGTTCTACAGTCTAACTACATCACAGTGACCGGTAGGTTCTACTGTCTAACGACATCACAGTGACAGGTAGGTTCTACTATTTAACTCCAGCACAGTGACTGGTAGATTCTATTGTCTAACTACATCACAGTGACCGGTAGGTTCTACTGTCTAACTCCATCACAGTGACTGGTAGATTCCTATGCTGTGCATTGTCCTGGTGGTCTGTCCCTACATGCTCACCACCATCATACTGACACTATCAATATTCACAATATTTATCAGTGAATATCGTAGCTTACAACTGTGCGCATTTAATTTATTTAACATTTTGTGTGATTTTTTTGACAGGTCAAAATGTGAAGACATATTTTAGGTCAGACAGTATGAAATGAGCCTAGGGGTCACTTTCTGAGGTGTGAGGTACTCAGCCCTCCCTCCCTCTCTGCCTCCCTCCTCTCTTCCTCCCAGACACCCACACTCTCTCCTCTCCTCTAACCTTGTTCTATTCTTTCCTCTCTCCTTTCCCCTCTCCTTCCTTTGAGGAACAGAGCATGATTGTGACGGCTTAAATGTTCCTGTATAGTTTCTTTTTGGCATAAACGTTAACCGAAATATTTATATGTAGTTTATTATTATGGTCTAATCACATCAGAATCACTGCATCAGGAGAAATGGACTGTCCTTACTAGAGGTGACCACTAGGGGGAATCTCAGGCCACTGTTCTGCTTCTATACACTTTGGTGACCTCATTCCTCTTCCTGTTGCCCACCATTTCTTTTAGCCTCATAGTGATGAGTCTGGTCTACGGCCACTAAGTGTTTTCCAACAAGTACATCACTTAAACAATAATAAGAAAGAGCAAAATATTTTACCAGCATTTTATTTTATTAAACTCATCGAGTTTATCAGTTTAAATGTTATCTCTTCGTTCTTTACATTTCCGCACGGCTTAAGAAATCGTGTGCGGGTGTCTTTCAACTGAGCAGCATTTATAGTTCTGAACCAGGGTGGGTCACACAGGGCTCTTTAGAGACGACCCCACTCCCGTAACTATCATGGCAGAGAGTACTTATCTAAGTATTGTTACCATAGAGATAGAACACTCGCCTCTAGTGTTCTATCTCTATGTTTGTTACTACCAGGTCAGCCATACACACCCTTATGGGGGGGGGGGGGGGGGGGGGCTTCTAAGTATTGCGGCTATCCTATCAGGTCCCACTAGACCAGAGTATTTACAAATACTGTGACTGTCATGTCTGCCCCTCCTGACCACTACGGTCAGTGACCTCTAACCTCTATCCTTGACCTTTTTTGTGTTGATGCCCTTAGTGCAGCACCAAACCCTCTTGACTATGTCTGTGTGCTTTTTGGAGGTTCTCTGTTTTGCTATTTGCCTTAACAAGTAGATGTACCTAATTAGATTGACACCAATAAATCAGGACAAACACACCTACTTTAATCCTATATAATCCTATACATTGCAAAACATGACAATATTATAATTCTTATAAAAAAAAAAAGATAACTTATACTAACCTTCACATTTATTAAATGACAGACTGAAGGGGCTGGAGGGGGCACACTTGTTCTGTAAGAGGGGCCTGTTTTCTTGTATTGGACTGTAGAATTGATGTCACTTGAAACACCCTCAACACCACTACTCACACACACCAATAACACCCCTCTGCATGCAGCATTAAGTCTTCAAGCACAAGGCAAAAAAAAGGAAATAACATTAATGTTCAACTTTTTTCCAAACATTGTTGATCAGCCTCCATCGAAGCTCAACATATTGTTACAAACATTGAACATTTATTTAAAGAACAGATTTAATTACGATATATAATGTTACACATTGAAACAATGAAAGGAACATGCTAAACATGCTAGCCTACAAACTGTAACACACTGTAACATTGATATCAACATGCTAATAAAGCTAGCAGGCTGGACATTGTAACAATGCTAAGCATGCTAAGAATGCAAACATGCTATATATTGTAACAATGATATCAACGCTGATGATGCTATCAGGCTGCACATTGTATCACTGCAACTAGCCATGCTAGTAATGCTAGCAGGCCGCATGTTGTAACACCGCACTAGCCATGCTAGTAATGCTAGCAGGCCCACACATTGTAACACTGCATTAGCCATGCTAATAATGCTAGCAGGCTGCAAATTGTAACACCGCAAGGCACTTTTCTGTTATGCATCAGAGGTCACTGTGTCACTGATAAGCCTGCACCAGGATGACCTTCGTGAACATAAGTATGTTTGTGTGGGTCTTTACATAAGTATGTTTGTGTGGGTCCAACCCTTTGTCAGTATGTTTGAAATACACCTCTCTATAAAAGAATATTGCTGTTATTGACAACAGTCCAGATGAGTTCCAGAGGGTTTCGATGTTCGATGGTTTTCACACCTCAAAGGGCCTGTTCGTGACAACAGCGGCCGTGTGTCTTTGCGGCCTGAGCAGCTCAGAGCTGTGTTTCAGGTGCTGGTGTTTCTATGGGCTATTTATGACGAGTGGAAAACTATGTTGTTTTTGTCTGTGGCTAAACCCCCCCCCCCCCCGCTTACCAAATTGCACATCCTCTGTTAACCTGTTAACAGGTTCATTAAGGTGAGAAAGCTCCAGAGACCTGAGCCTGAGAGATGGAGCTAAAACAGTGCATGCAGAGTACTCTGTATGTGTATAAGTTGTGTAAGTTACACATTAAATAATAAATAAATGTATGTTTAAGATTTTGTTTTCCCTGGTGGTTCATTGGGATATGGCACACACCATAAAGGCTAGTCCTTGACTTTGATTCTGGCTCGGGCCTTTCTGCTGCCTCCGATTCTCTCTCTCACACACTTTTCAGTCCACATACTGTCCTGTGTAATAATAAACAATAAAGCAAAAATGCATCTGCCCCCCCCCCCAAAAAAAACTCCTTAAAAAAAAGAAAAGCTTTGTGTGTTGAAATGTGTGTAAGTATGATGTGGTGTGTGGTGCTTATTCATTCCTCCCTTCATTTCTGGCAGCGTGAGATCATGTCCTCATGTATCAGGTCCCTAAAACAAAAACATACACACTACATGAGACACACAAAACATACATGTTACATGAGCATTGACACAATGACACCAATGGAAATCAATTGTAGGGAGTCTCATCTGTCCTCACAGGAGAGGAGAGGAGAGAAATCTGAAAGATGTTAGTACTCTAAAGATGTCAGTACTCTGAACTTTGTATAATCAGGAAGTCACATGCTTTCCTGTTCTGAGCATGCTAGCACACTAGGAAAATAACAATAATACAATTCTAAATACAGACTAATATAAACCTTTAGTAATAGTATATAAGTATATACATTGAAAGAGCAGAGCTCTCCCTCACCTCTCTTCTGTGGTGTTCTCTTCCCCTTGTGGTTGATATCAGAGTGGGTGATGTCCTCCTTCCTGGCAGCGTCTAAACCACATTACAGCCAAGAACACCAAACAGAGCAACCTCCATGTTAGGTTTCAAGGGTTAGTTACATGAATATGTCTTTAATACAATACAACAGTTTGATAAAGTGTCACAAAACAATATTTGTTACATTTGACAGTTTTTGTACATACATTATTTATACAAACACACACACACACACATGTTTATATATATACATGTATTTAATCAGATAAAGTTTTTCTGATTACATATGTAAAAAAATAATTGAACGTGCACTTTGGTACAAACCAGAAAAGAGTTTCCTTACATGCATTTGTTTTATGTACAGTATATACAGTGTGCATTCTCTAAAAATACAGTACCTGGTTGAGTGTGTGTCCTCACAGCTGAATACACAGGGTATACACAGTGTATTCTCGGAAACCACAGTACCTGGTTGAGTGTGTGTCCTCACAGCTGAATACACAGGGTATATAAAATGTATTCTCGGAAACTACAGTACCTGGTTGAGCATATTTGCTCACAGCTGAACACAGGATATATACAGGAGACCAAATATCACCGTTAACAAATAGCAATTAGAACCAGACAGGTCCATGGTGCTCAAACAACGCTACTGAACTACGAAGGATGCAATCTATAAACCTAGAGCTACCACATGAATATTACCTGCAATTTTATTACAGTCCACAATCACATTAAATAGGTAGATTATAATTATCATCCCATAATGCCTTGCTGTAAATCCAGACCAGAGTTGTTTTTGGTAAATTGTAAATTTGTATCTACATTTCTACTGCAACTCACTTCTTTTCGGCATTAGCGCAACCTCCCTCCATAAACTCCAACTGGTTCAAAACTCTGCTGCTCGTCTTCTCACCTCTACAAAATCTTCTGAGCACATAACCCCCATGCTCTTTAACCTTCACTGGCTTCCGATCAGCCAGTGCATCACCTACAAAATCCTTCTCCTCGCCTAAAAAGCTTTACTCAATTTGGCCCCTCCCTACCTCACTGAACTTCTCCAACCTTACCATCCTACCCAGACACTACGTTCCTCTGCAGATAGGCAACTGGTCATTCACACAGCAAAACTGAAGCATTGTGGGGAGCGTGCATTTTCTAGGGCAGCACCTAAATTTTGGAACTCTCCCTCCTCTAATTCGGAATTCCAACTCGCTATTAATCTTTCAAACCCACCTTAAAACCTATCTTGTCACCCTAGTTAACTCTGTTTAGAATCTGGTCTCTTTCTCTCACTGACACTATCCTTTTGATTACATAGTTAGAACTGTTGTTGCTGTCTGTCTGTTATAATATTTCTGTCTCATTGTTTATTTTTGTCATGTTATCTATGTTGATGCTATGAAGCGACTTTGGGTGTTAGAAAAGCGCTATATAAATAAAAGGAATTAATAATCCATTCATCCATTTTCCGCCGCTTATCCGGGGCTGGGTCACGGTGGCAGCAGGCTAAGAAAGGTAGTCCAGATGTCCCTATCCCCAGCAACGCTTTCCAGCTCCTCCTGAACAATCCCGAGGTGTTCCCACGCCAGATAAGAAACATAATATATCCTTCGTGTTCTGGGTCTACCCCGGGGACGCCTACCAGTAGAGCGTGCCCGGAAAACCTCCAACGGGAGGCGCCCGGGAGGCATTCTAATCAGATGCCCGAACCACCTCATCTGGCTCCTTTCGACGTGAAGGAGCAGCAGCTCTACTCCGAACTCTTTACCCTATCCCTAAAGCTGAGCCCAGCCACCCTACGGAGGAAACACATTTAAGCCTCTTGTACTCGCGACCTCATTCTTTCGGTCACTACCCAAAGCTCTTGACCATAGGTGAGGGTTGGAACGTAGACCAACTGGTAAATCGCCAGATTCGCCTTCTGGCTCAACTCTTTCTTTACCAATGACGGTCTGGTCACGCTCCATTTTTCCCTCACTCGTGAACAAGATCCCGAGATACTTGAACTCCCTCGCTTGGGGCACCAACTCACTCCCAACCCGGAGAGAGCACTCCACCGTTTTCCGGCAGAGAACCATGGCCTCAGACTTGGAGGTGCTGACTCTCATCCCGACCGCTTCACACTCAGCTGCAAACCGCTCCAGTGCATGCTGAAGGTCACGGTCTGAAGAAGCCAAACAGAACCATATCATCTGCAAAGAGCAGAGAAGCAATTCTGAAGTCCACAAACTGGACAAACTTCTCCCCCCAGCTACGCCTTGAGATTCTATCCATGAAAATCACTAACAGAACCGGTTACAAGGGGAAGCCCTGGTGGAGTCCAACACCCGTGAGAAAACTGGGGAAAAAATGGGAACCACCACCCTGGTCTGCCATTCCAATGGTACTGTCCCCGACCTACACACGACACCGAATGGGCATGTCAACCAAGACAGCCCAACAATGTCCAGAGCCTTCAGCATCTCGGGGCGAATCTCATCCACACCCGGCACCCGGCAGGAGCTTCCTAACTACAGACAGACCCGGTAAACCCAAATGTGTAGTGAGGATGAATTGGGAACGTCTGGCTGAAGACCCAGTCAATGGGGTCTTCAACTCCCACCTCCGGAAGAACTTCTCGTGCATCCCGGGGGAGGTTGGGATCATTGATTCCAAGTGGGCCATGTTCAAAACCTCCATTGTGGAAGCGGCTGCTAGGAGTTTTGGTCAGAAGGTCGCCGGTGCCTGTCGTGGCGGTGGCCAAAGAACCCGCTGGTGGACACCAGCGGTGAAGGAAGCCGTCAGACAGGGGTCTCCTGAAGCAGCAGAAGGGTACTGGGCGGCCCGACAGGCTGCAGCTTTGGTAGTCAAAGAAGAAAAAACCGTTCGGGGAGTCTATGGTGAAGGACTTTTGGTTGGCCTCAAGGAAGTTCTGGCAAACCGTTTGACGGCTCAGAAAAGGAAAGCAGGGATTGGCCCAGGCTCTGTAAAGCAGAGGAGGAGAACTGTGGACCCGGACTGGGGATATCGTCGAGCGGTGGAAGGAGCACTTTGAGGAACTCCTTTACCCCGCCAACACGTCCTCTATGGAGGGGGCATCAGTTCGAAGACTCAGGCGAAGTCTCAGCCATATTCCTGGCAGAGGTCACTGAATTAATAATAATAACAATAAATAAATAACTAATATTATTATTATTATTATTATTATTATTATTATTATTAATAATAATAACATAGTTTTAATGTAAAAGTACACATACATGTAAAACTAAGATTTACCTTAAAATTTTAAAGAAAGATTTTACATTCTTAGCATGGATATAAACCTTCATATGAAGAATAACATATTGCTGATTGTTGTATGAAATTTTGTAACAGAAACATTTCTGCGAAAATAAAAAAACATGTAATTTGCCATTTGCCATGATGCTTAAAAGGAAGGTTTGGTTGTGGATTTTGAGATAATATCTGTATTTTAACAGTATTTTGTATGCTATTTCAAAACAGAGCAAACTACTGTGACAATGTTAGTTATTTTCTGTGAAAATAGAATTCTTTTTTACTGTGTACCTGGTGGAGCCTGTGTCCTCACAGCTGAAAACACAGGGTCACTTCTCCCAACAGGTCTCTCTGAACGACAGGACCGGAAAGAGAGAAGACAGGAGAGAGAGAGAGGGAACAATGAGAAGACGTCAGGAAGAAAAGAAAGGATGGAAAGAGGAAAGAAAATAGAACAAAATTACATATTTGGAAAATATATTATTTCTGTTGTGTAGAGTCTTGCTCTACCTCTCTTCTTCCTGGGTTTCTCTGAAACTCTGACCTCAGCAAACGTCACATCCTCAAAATGAGCTGCTTCTCTTCTTTCAAGAGAAGAACACATTTAGATGGAGTACACTACATTCCCCGTACTGTGATAGAACATGACATAAATTTGAAAGGAAATAAACATTTGGTAAAAATACAAATTCTGTTGTGTACCGTGTAGCGTGTTGCTCTACCTCTCTTCTTCCTTGGTGTCTCTGAAACCTTGACGCCAGCAAATGTCACATCCTCAGGACGAGCTGCTTCTTGTCTCCCTAGAAAACAACAGGTTTAGATGGAGTACATTTGTAGGAGCCACAGTAATCAGTAATCCACATGGAGCCCTCCAAAAATAATTTTAAAAAAATTCAAACCACCATAACTAAGTTATTCTAAAGCATAAATCCTTTGTTGATCCATTATCTTGGAAGGCTGTTTTGAGTAATAAAATAAATAAATAAAAGAGTTTTTAAAAAAACACACTCGTCTTTTGCACCTGAAATGTTTTGCTATCATGCCTTTGTAAGCACCCTATTGTACCGGATTAGTTTTCTTAGTAAATAAATCAAACTTGCCTTTAACATGGTCTAGTAAATAAATCAGGACAAACATACCATTTACATGTTCTAGTACATTAATTAAACATACCTCTAACATGTTCTAGTAAATAAATCAAACATACCTTTAACATGTTCTAGTAAATAAATCAAACATACTTGATTTCCAGTAAGAGCAGAGCAGCACCACCAGCAGTAGTATCATCATGAGACCAACCAGAGGGACAAAGAGGCAGCGAACCACCAGTGAAACGGGGAGAGGAGGGCAGGAAGGAGGGGAGGAAGGAGCAGGGGGCTGGTGAGCTAAAAAACATAGCATGATTAACAGAAGAACAGAAGTGCTTTATCAATGATACAGTGATAATAAAACACACAATCTGAACCGTGTTCAAAAATAATAAAAAGGAAGGAAGGCATTTAAAACAGCATAAAAAAGTAACTTATAAATGAAGTACATTGCATATCATACCATTTTCAATGAGTCGCCTAAAGATTTGATAAAACATTGTGATCACAATGATGATATTGTCATAATATTATCTATCATC
>JAPMUY010005160.1:0-36517 GCA_026901105.3 Galaxias olidus | reverse complement strand
GTTACACAATTTGGCCCCTCCCTACCTCACTGAACTGCTCCATCCTTACCATCCTACCCGGACACTAAGCTCCTCTGCAGATAGGCAACTGGTCATTCCAAAAGCAAGACTGAAGCATTTTGGGGAGCGTGCATTTTCTAGGGCAGCACCTAAACTATGGAACTCCCTCCCTCCTCTAATTCGTAATTCCAACTCGCTATTAATCTTTCAAACTCACCTTAAAACCCATCTTTTCACCCTAGTTAACTCTGTTTAGAATCCGGTCTATGTATATATATTTTTCATGTTTAGCTGTGTTATCAGCATAGTGATGGAAAGATATTTCATGATAGGTGATGACCTGGCCAAGAGGGAGCAAATACAAAATGAACAGGATTGGACCCAGGACAGAGCCTTGCGGGTCCCTCCATGTGACAGGGTGTGTCCGGGAGTTAGATCCCCGACTAACTCAGTTCTGTCTGTCAGGTAGGACCTAAACCTGTTGAGTGCTTGTTCAGAGAGACCGCACCGGGTGACATCAACCCTTGTGCCACCACTGGCCAGTAAAAAACTTAAAACATAAAAGGCCGATAAATAAAATAGCCATTAGTCATATTGTCCAAGAGAAAAAAACTTAGCAAAATAATGCATTTTAAATTAGCAAAGTTGTATTCCTGTTTCCAATGTGCCTGCTGAAAGGGGATTCTCTATTTAAAATAAGAATCAAGACTGCAGCCAGATCACGGTTTCTGGAGGGCAAAGTAACAAAGCTGATGCGCATCGCAGGTGGCTCCAATGTCTTGGACAGGTTTAATTTTCAAGGCAGCTGGCAGCTCACTTCGAGCATGTTAAGGCCCGACTCAAGTGATTTCAAATTATAATAGGGCATATTGTGTCCAAACACTGTTTTTTAAATGTGTTTAATATATTAAATTTTTACATTTTAAATAAAAAGGTTATCTAGGTAGCCCAGATAGCAGTGGACACTATGCCGGATCCGCCCTCAACTCGCCAGAGACGCGTGGCAATCACACCTGCTGTGCGCCTTCGCGCCGAATGTGACTGTTACCCTCTGATTGACAATCGTGATGATAAACTGGATAGGACACCGGCCAGAACTACAGAACACACCACAGAACCTAACTGGGCACCATCTCGTCTTCCTTATGTCTCTCTTTCACGCATGCTAATAAAGTGTTTTTCAAGACATTTTTCTTTTAAAAAAACATTCAGGGCTAGAGTTAAAGCCTGTAATGAATTACCTATTTAGCGACACGCTGACACCACTCAGCGCAGTTAAAGATGACTGCCGGTTAATTTATCAGTAGTTCGGTAAATTTGAAAATAGCTGGTACAGATGTCCGACCCCAAATTTTCTGAACACCCGGTCTCAGGGTTCCTGGGTTGCTTATAGTGATGGGAACTCCGGCTCTTTTTACTAAGCCGGATCATTTGGCTCAGCTCAGCAAGAAGAGCCGGCTCTTTCCGCTCCCAAAAGGCTCTTCAGTTAGTTCCATTTCTGGCATTTGTAATTCAGCCACATTTAGCAATGTTTTGACCTATGATTGATTGGTATGTGTGACATATCACTTACATTACTCAATGTAATTATACCAAACCTTATAAATTTACAGCAAACCATAATTTTACATTATGTCTTGTACTAAAACCCTAAATAACATTAAAAAAACATCAAACACTAGGCCTTTTTCAATTACTATCCAAAGCATAAACCATTCCAAAAGAAAATCACACTCCAATCAGAACACGCACGGTGTGCCATATAACAAACAACAAATAAATCTCAATGTGCAAAACAGCAGCATCCAACAGTTGTACTGGTATATTAACAGTGAAACATTGTATGTAGGGCAGATTGGCATTAAGGAAAACTAAACTTAGACAGGCTGGTCCTGTTTCTTCTCTCTGTTATTATCTGCCCTGTTTTTGAGAAGATTCTTTGTGATGGAACTGATGTTGCCACAACGTACAGCCTCCCTGCCATCACCTTCACAAGTCGTATAAGTGCACTAATTAAATAATTGCTGCACCAATTTAATAATTTGATTAGAATTCAGACATTTCATAATATTGTCTATCAAATGTGAGTTAAATAAAAATCTTGCCTGATAATCATTTACGTAAAGCGTGCTACTGCTAGTTTCTGTTCGTCTAAAATTTATCATTTCATAAAAATAAAAAAAAACTCATCATTCACTTAAAAAGCCGGCTCAGAGTGAACTCGTTCACTAACGACACATCGCTAGCTGCTTACGCCATGGCTGCAGCTCAGTCAGGGTCTCTGTCCTACAGGCACCTGTTTTGGCTTCATGGTCCTACTTTCTTTGATTTCAATGCACCTCCCAACACGCACACATGCTCACACCCATCGTCTTAGCCCTTACACATACTACTGATGTCACTGACGTTCACACAACATTTTTCAACTTTCACTAGTTAGTATTTTGGGTTATTTTGGTTAACAAAGACTTTTTATCCATTTATTAAGTTTGTCATGGTGTTTCTCTTTTGTTATGGCCACTTGGGCCGGTCATTACAACATGGAATTATTATGCAGTGTAATTGTTTAACTTTATAGATCTATATAAATAAAATGTATTATTATAATAGTTACTTTTTTTCTGGTCATGTTATAATTATAATTATAATATATATTAAATCTGGATTAGCCCAATATTCGATGGGTATACCCCATAGGCTTATGGTTTCCATCGACCTGCCAAAGGTTTTTTTGAAGAAATTGGTCATGGGTCTAACCTCAGCCCCTCAGGAATAGCATTTATTTCGAAGAGTGTTTTATACCAATATAATATGAGAAGGTTGAGTACTGTAACGCTTTATTGGTGTACTGTATTATATATGATGTACCGTAACAGCAGCACCAATAGGGTTAACATCTGTGATGAGTGCCCCTGAGTTAGTTAGTACTCTCTACGATTAGCACAAAGAGCCAATCACATTGTTAAGCTGAGTAAAGGTATTAGAAACTGCAGGTTGAGTGGGCAGCCTGACTGAAAAGCTAGTATTCAACTTTATTAGAAAAGATTATATGAACTACACAAATTACAGAATGTCATTCAACATTAATGCAAGTAGAGTGTTAGAGTGTGTTCTTTACAACTACAGTTTATTATAATTCTATGCAAAGAAGAATTAAGATATCACTTAATATAGACAAGAAAGGATAGGGAGGAAGAGAGAGCCGATTAGGGGGATTAAGATGACAGAGAGAAAGAGGGTAAGAGAAGAAATAGAAATAATAAAATGAAAGACTTTGTGTGTGTGTGAGTGAGTGAGTGAGGAGAGAAGAGAGAGAAGAGAGAGAGAGAGAGAGAGAGAGAGAGAGAGAGAGAGAGAGAGAGAGAGAGAGAGAGAGAGAGAGAGAGAGAGAGAGAGAGAGAGAGAGAGCCTGTCCAGTGAGTGTTGCTACACTACCTCTGGCACAGGGACACTTCAGAGTCATCCCATAGCCAGAAGCCAGCGTATAGGGGATCATGGAACGTGGAATGGAATGTGTGAAGGAGGGTCCTTGTGTCAGACGAGACTTTGTAGAAGGACAGAATGCCACTGGGCTGGTCCAGATACACTCCTACTCTGGTGGAGCCGGAGGGGGCCAAGGGTATGTCAGTCTCATTTCCATTGTGACGAGCGATGTATCCTTTGTCATAGCAGTACAGACTCCAGGACTTCTCATTGCTTCCAAGGAGACAGTCGCCACCCCTTCCTCTTCTGTTGATCCCTCTGTAGGTCACCCCAACATAAACTTTCCATCCTTTCCTCTCTACTTCCCAGTAACATCTTGGCCCAGTAAGACTTTCTCTACTCAGCACCTGTGGACACCAGTCAAATCTCTCTGGGTGATCAGGATATGGCTGCTCCTCTTTCATCCGTGTCACCTTTTTGTTCTCCTCAGACAGAAAGAGAACTTTGTTTGCTGTATTTGGGTTCAGAGTGAGATTGCATGCATCTGATGGGGAGACCAAGACATGTCATATTTACTAATAATCATCATTCACTAGACAATTCATAACTCCACAAGACACGCACACAAACAAGTCTCCGTCTTTATGTCACACTATCTTCTCTCTTGTATCGTCTCCAACCCCCTCTCTCTTATTTTGTCTGTCCTCCCTTCACTGCTTCACTCTCTTTCAGTAGGGGAAAACGTAAAAAGAAAGAAGTGACAAGCAAAGTCACTGATCATATTTTTTGTCTTTTATTTAAAAAAATTTAAACAGCTATGGACCATGGCTTCATATTTAATGAAAAATTAAAGTGCCCAGGCACCCTCTTTCCATCAAAAGCAGAAAATATTATAGAACCCCTGTATTACAAATAGCTCTACCTCAGCACACTCACAAGCATACACTTTGTACAAAACATCTGTACAGCCATTTTTTTTAAATTACAGGCTTATTGATCAAAGCAGTCCATACTCACATTTTCTAGGTCCAGTTTTAATCCTGAACTCTCCAACATGATCCACTCTGCAGGCAATAACATAAGAATGGTGTGACTAAATTACTGGGATTTTCTCAATCCACTCCCTGCACCATCTCCCTACCCACTTTCACTCAGCACGTTTGCATGGAGGGTCCTCCCTATTAAGTCCCATCCCAAACGAACAAGGGTGGAGTGGTAGTGTGTTAAAAAACCCTTAACAGCAAGTCCACTCTGATGCCAACTCTATGACCACACGCCGTATTGACGCTTGGTAAAAAAAATTAAAAGGTTTCGTACAAACATCTGTTGTAATACGAAAGCAGACAAGGAGGACAACCAGGACAGGAATGCAATTTGTGAGCTTTTGGTAGTCAGCACGACATATTGTTTGCATTAATAAATCTTACTGTATAATCACATTATGAAAGCACAATGCAGTATATTACGTTACTAGTAGCCTACTGTTCAAAATAGTTTTTATGTTGGCCGGCAACAAACTAGAACTAACCAGCCTGCTAACGTTAGGGACCAGGGCCGGTTCTAACTTGCATAAATGAAGAGAGCAATTTGCTAGGCAGTCAGCTTGGTTAATAGCCTAGTAGATAGAGAAGCAGACTGGCAGCTGGAAGACTTTCGGTTTGAATCCTGGGCCAGATGACACAATTCTGCGTAAGATAAAGAAATAATAATAATAAAAAAAATGTACTAACCTAAATATCTGTAGTGTGTATAGTGGATCGTTTAGTAAAGCAGAAAGCATTTTCACTCCTGGTGGTCCTGGGTGATTGTAGCTCAAGTCCAGCTCTCTCAGGTGGAAGGGGTTGGACCTCAAAGCTGAGGCCAGAGAAGCACAGCCTTCCTCTGTGACCAGACAGCCTGAGAAACTACAGAGAATTTCAACTATCAAAGAGTAACAATAAAAACATTTCTGGCAACTTTGTGTGCCAGAAAACAAAGCAATCAATTAATTCAGAAAGAATGACAGAAATGCAAAACGGGAAAATTTTTGGATGTTGCGGGTGCACAGTTGTTCCAATGACAAATACTGTATCTCCCCATTTCCAGCTTTTAAGAACGTTAACAAATAGCACAGTTCACACGTGAAGCAATTACAAATGCAATAATAATACAATTCCTTTGAATGTCTTATTGAAAGCAATTCGCAGTACCATGAGTGCATACATTTTTTGTAGTTTGTCAACTCCTGACCTGTGGTGTATGAGTACCAATCTCTACTAACTGAGCTAGGGAATGCTAAAAGCAAGGCTAGATGTGGCACTTCATGTAATTAGGTATTTACTGTAGCCATGGCTCACAAGCTATTGACAAAAATGCAGACCTGCCAACCTGCATGCATTTTGTGTACAAACTACGCAGTTCTTGGGCTTAGTACTCAGGTACGAAATGACAGCTCAAACTATGCAAAAACTAAATTTGCAATTTAATTACAGAAAACAATCAATCAATACCGAACAAAAGTATTTATTTGGTATTTAAACTACAGCCTTTGTGCAAACTTGGTGTGTGCGGTTCTGTAACCTCGCCCCGACCCAAATACTCTCATTCATACAACGTCCATGCACTGAATCAGTGATTGATATGCAGCGGTACTGTCTATCCACTATGGTCTAATGCTGCAATGCTGGGGTAAAATAGGAAGTGGGGAGAGTCATAATCAATCACAAAAATGTGACCGTAATAAAAAGTTGGTTAACATACTCACGTTTACAAAATTATGCATTTCACAAGGTATATCCTAATGAGTATTGACAAAAATGTACGTAGATTATAGTTAGCCGTAGTAGCTAACTAGCCATACATGTGATTAGCCTTGTTACGATACGACTACGGTGTGAATAACTTTGATGGTGTAATTTAGCTGCAGTATCTCAAAGGCCACAGAGACTTCCTAAATTTGAATCTTAGCTCTGTGCAAAGCAATTTGACTACAGAGTAGACTAACGCAGCAAATAACGGATGATGAGCATAGTGACGAGAAAGAAAAAGAGAAGCATAATAAGTTGTTCATAAAGCTTTTTAAATCGAAAATTATTTTTGATATTCATTTTAACAAGTTTATGTAAATATTTGCAAATTAAAACATATGTACAATATACAAAATGAATTATTAAAATTTGTATTAAGTAATTGAATGCAGTTCACTTATGGTTATCAGTTTAGATACATACACATATTATATTAATAAAAAAAAAGGTTTATTATATAGCCCGGTGCAGTTTAGGCAGGTTAGAGTAAGGTCAAATTGTAAAATTGTCCCACGTTACACTGTTACACTCAAAATATATTCCCAAGTTTGGCAGGTCTGAAAATGTGTGGAAATGCTGAATATTCTAGAATAAAACAAAGCTAACCTGAGTGTCTCCAATTTACTGTATTTCTCACTGAGTTCAGCAGATAGCAGCTTTACTCCTGAATCGTGCAGGTCGTTGTTACTCAGATCCAGTTCTCTCAGGTGGGAGGGGTTGGACCTCAGAGCTGAGGCAAGAGAAGTACAGCCTTCCTCAGTGACAAGACAGCCGGAGAGCCTGTAGAGTTCATACAGTATACATTAATATAATGCTGCTATCTACGTCATTCCATTCCATTCCATTAGCTATACCGCTTATCCTTTGCAGGGTTGCGGGGGGGCCTTTCCCAGCAGACACAGGGCGAGAGGCCTGGACAGGTCGCCAGATAGGGACAGACAACAACTTACACTCACACCTAAAGGCAATTTAGAGTCACCAATTAAACTGCGTGTTTTTGGACTGTGGGAGGAAACCAGAGAACCTGGAGGAAACCCACGCGAACACGGGGAGAACACGCAAACTTCACATGAAAGGCCCTTGGGTCAGGTGGTGATTGAACCCAGGACCTTCTTGCTGTGAGGCAACAGCGGTAACCACCGAGCCACCGTGCTGCCCCACTATGTAGTTCATGTTTTCAATTTTATTTGTCACAATAAAAGAGAAGAGAGTCAAATAAAACTTGTATGTAGACATTTTACATGGGATACAATGTTATTATATCCATTATGCCATAATCCAAGATTAGCCAAAACCAATATTTTAGAATGGATGTGTTGAGAGAGATAAATCATTGGGGTTTTCAAGCAGGTCAGGTTTTCATCATCCTCTAGGTAAGCCATCTCATCGTTGTTAGAGATCAGGCCCAACCACAGCTATGCTATCAGCAAACTTTAAGCACAATTTTACCAGAGAAGACTGTGGCGATAGGAGACTGCACTATTTTCTACTCCTACAGGTCTAGTGGTCAACAGTAACAATGTAAGATTCTATTGAACACGTGAACTGTTGGGTGTCAACATACTCTATTCCAAAGTCCCTCAAAATTAGTATTATTTAATAAATTAGTGAATATTAGATTTGTAAATCTGTAGTCGTTTTACCATGTCATATGTTCAATTTTAAAATATTATAAATATTTTCAAACATATAAAGAAATTAGGAAAGTTCATGATTTAGTATCTGGATTGTGATTTATACAAAAAAAAAGCACTCTAATTTACTTATAAAAACTGACTGTGGAATGGGCCTCAGATTAAGAACCCTGATGGTATTTATTTAGGCTCAAATAAATATAGTCTACAAAGGGATCAACACTAAAAATCCAAATACCTACCTCAGTGTCGCTAGTTTACAAACTGGATTCAATAGCCCAACAGAGAGTAGTTTCAGTCCTGTATCCTTCAGGTCATTGTTGCTCAGGTCAAGCACCCTTAGATCAGAGGAGTTGAGAGCGGAGGCCAGCTCTTCACAGAATTGTGCTGACAGCTTACAGTCACTCAGCCTAAAGAACATCAGTGAAATGTCAAACATTATTATCTTTGGTTTACACAAACATGTAATTTAAATAATAGTTCTGCAATGACAATTAATTAAATGTCTTTTCTTTCTGAGCAGTTAATGGAGTTTTGATCACTGCTAGAAATCTCAGAAGACCCTCTTCCGATGCAGATTGTTTTTTAGCATAAACCAGTCCAGTATCGAAGAATTCTAAACCACAGTACACTAACCTGAGTGTCTTCAGTCTGCAGTGTGGATCGTCTAATAAGCCAGAAAGCAGCTTTAGTGCTGAGTGTCCTGGGTAATTGGAGCTCAGGTCCAGCTCTCTCAGGTGGGAGGGGTTGGACCTCAGAGATGAGGCCAAAGAAGCAGATCCTTCCTCTTTGAGTGAACAGCCCGAGAGCCTGCAAACAGCTGATTATTAGAAATACAATGTTTGTACTTAGAGGACTAAAGTTGAAATTGTAGAAACAGGACTAACGCTGGTCATTACAAGTGAACTTAAAGCCACTACAGGCAACTTTTTTGTAATAACGTATTATCAATACCTTTTTACAGTTTGCATATTGTAATGTCTATGGGAGAATGAAAAAAAAACGCCATTCAGATCAGTCCTCTTGAAGTCTCAATTTTCAATATAAAAGTTGTCTGCGGCCAGGCATGATCTAATGCGAAACTGTGACGATTTGCTTTACGGCACAAGGAAGTGCGTCACTAAATCAGGAAGAGATGCCCACACTTTGGTATGGTCATTGATCTTGCAAGTGATATGCAGTGACCACGAGCATTCTGCATGTCTTCTTTGCGAGGTAAAATAATTACACTAAGCAAACGGAAGGGGTCTCTAAAATCACCTACAAATAACTACACATAGCAGCTTTAACAAGAACAAGGCTAGCAACAAGGCCACTTGCTTCTGATGAGTTGTTAGCAGTGCATGGAGGTTTTGAACACTGCAGCAGCCTAAGCACAATATTGTTATATGAAGTATTTCTTTATCTCAAACAAATACTGTATCGAAAAGAGTAAAACCAGGTGTCACTAACCTTAGTACTTCCAGTCTACAGTGTGGATCTTCTAGTAAAGTAGAGAGCAGCGTCACTCCTAAGTATCCTGGTTGGTTGTAGTTCAGGTCCAGCTCTCTCAGGTGGGAGGGGTTGGATTTTACAGCTGAGGCCAGAGAGGCACAGCCGCTCTCTGCAACCAGACAACCTGAAAGTCTGCAGAAGATCCATCATTATAATCACGCTACTACCAGCTAGAGCTCAGAAGCAAGAATTTCCCAAGAACCTTGAGGGTAGCAATATACGTGTTTGTTTTTTAGACAAGCCATACAGGTCCAATTAGGTAGGTTTTGTTTCCAAACACATTCTACAATACTGTATCGCTGTAATAAATTGTAAATGAAATGATAGGGTTGCAGATCTAACAGTGCTTTTGGGGGGGATAGACAAAAGTATATCAGGGTAATAGAAAACAAAATTTTACCCAATATTTTACATTTGTTATGCTTTCTATATTTGTATGTATACAGTATATCCTTTTTATACTACAATATAGAGCCGACTTTAATAACATAACCTGATAGCTAACAGTGTGGATATTATCATAGTATTCATTGTATACAGCTCGTTTCTAGGCAATGGTACAAGGTTCTTTCAAAGAGATGGTGATGATGAAAAGCTCACTTTAATAAGGCACCTAAAGCATAACACGATGTTTACCGGACCCTAAAGCTTCACAAGTTGGGGTATATTTATTTACTTAAAAAGTATGTGGGAAAAGAAACTAGGAGACAGGTATTGCAAGATGTTGTCTATTTATGTTTTTTTATTTATGTTGATGTCACTATATGCATGCATTTCTACAAACAAAAGAACTTTGTACATTTTGCACATTTCGCAAAACTAACTAATAAAATCCACTAATAATAATAATGGTAATATACAAATTAATTTGTACTCAAGCGATAAAAATGAACACGTCAAATGCGTTAACTGGTCTCTGCATCTAGATGTTAATAATATAATTCATAGTCCAATTCAGCACATACTTTAATTGAAACAATGATGAATGATCATAAGAGCCAACAAGCTAACCCTCCCCATTCTGTCTTTTTCTGTGAACAGATAATTAAAAATTTATAGACAATTCACTGGACAATTTCACACTTCCACAGTACTGCTTCTCCTTAAGTGTTATATCTCACCTCAGCTTTGTCAGTCTGCAGTGTGGATCTTTAAGTAAAGGACAGAGTAGCTTGACTCCTAAACATCCTAGGGGATTGTTGCCAAGTTCCAGCTCTCGCAGGTGGGACGGGTTGGACCTCAGAGCTAAGGCAAGAGAAGCACAGCCTTCCTCTGTGACTGCAGAATGTGATAGCCTGTGTGAAGATGATGATCATAATAAAAACTAGCATAAAAAACAACCTCTTTTTGCCCAGCCCTTAACCGACAAACAATAGGTAAGACAAGCAAAGAAACACTTACAGTGGGGCAGATAGGCAAAATGTGAATGCCAGAAATGTGCATTTTGTGACTAAAGCATGAAATGTTCGCCAGTATTTCTACAAACCATGAAATTTATTTTCAGACATGGAGGCACATCAGATTTGACCTCTGGGACTAGGCAAAGGGCCGACAAACGCCAGTCTTGCAAATTTAAAGCCAGACACTACAGGTGAATAGGGTGTCACTCCTGGCGGTGTACTGGACTTTCGCCACCAGAGGGCGCCTGGACTCTCCTAATTACGTTCATTGTTTTCACCTGGGGGTTTCTCTGTCTATATATAGTTTCACTGCCTTGTCACTGGTTACGGGATTATTGCTTTTTGATACCGTGTGTATACTGCCTGAGTAAACTACTTTTTGATTATCCACATTCCTGTTTTCGAGTGCTGTTTTCTGTCGCTCTGTTCCGGTCACTTCCGTGACAGAATAATCCCGTCAAAACGGATACTATGGATCCGGCGCAGATAACACAGGTTTTGGAGCAGCACGAAGAGCGTCTTAGTGTGCATGACAAAGCGCTTCGGGAAGCCGCCAGCGAATTACGTTCGGTTACTGCGTTGCTTCGCCAACAAATGTCGTCAGCAATGGCCAGTGCTCCTGCCTCTGGTGCGTCGGCTCCCGCTCCGAGTGTCCACCTCCCTCGGACCGACGGATCCTGGCTTCCCCCCCCCCCCCGAGAGGTACGACGGCCACCCAGAGAAGTGCCGTGGCTTTCTCTCCCAGTGTTCTCTTCACTTTGCCCAACGGTCTTCCGTGTTCACTACAGACCAATCTAAGGTCGCTTTTACTATTTCCCTTTTGTCTGGTGATGCCCTGGCTTGGGGCTCGGCACTTTGGGAGGAACAGACACCGCTTTGCCATGACTACCCGGGGTTCGTTCAAGAGCTCAAGCACATGTTTGACCATCCAATAAAGGGCAGACACGCCGCTAAACGACTGTTGCGTATTCAACAGGGACAACGCTCAGTCCCAGCCTACGCAGTAGAGTTCCGCACTCTGGCTATTGAGGCAGGATGGTCCGAGACGGCGCTGGTACCGGCCTTCCTGGAGGGACTCAATGGGGACCTGCAGGCGGAAATGGCCATCCAACCACCCCCTACTACCCTTAAAGAGGCGGTCGATTTAGCCATCTGCCTAAACGAGCGTCTCAGTGACCGACGTGCTATTTTGGCGCACCAACGAGGGGGAGCCGCTGGGGGAGCACTCTCGTCGCTCTCTCTTCCCTCTCTGGCCGGAGACGCTCAGGAGCCCATGCAGTTGGGGCGTGCACGGCTCACCACAGAGGAGAGGAATAGACGCATGGCTTCTCGATCCTGCCTTTACTGTGGGGAGTCGGGACACTATATCTCTCTCTGTCCCAAGCGCCCGGGAAACGCCCATCCCCGTTGACCCCAGGGAGGAAGGTAACGGGTTTTTTTGCGTCCTCCCAGGGTCATGTGACTTCCTGTTTTCTCCCTGCTGAGCTGTCCTGGTCTGGGAATCGTCACTCTACCTCTGCTTTGGTTGACTCTGGTGCTGCCGGTAATTTAATTGATTCAGCCCTAGCTAAGAGACTCCACATACCCCTCATTCCTCTGGAAGAGAACCGCACCATCTCCACCCTGGATGGCAGTCCATTAGGTTCAGGGCGTATCACCCACACCACTGTTCCTCTCACTCTGTCCCTGTCCGGAATACACCAAGAGACTATTCAGCTTTTCCTAGTCTCCTCTCCTGCCATCCAGGTGGTTCTGGGATATCCTTGGTTGCATCTTCATAATCCCACAGTGGACTGGCCAACAGGCACCGTCACATCATGGGGCGTCTCCTGCCAAGAGACGTGCCTACAGGCTCGACTGCTTCACTGTTCTCTTCCCATCGATCTATCTTCAGTACCCTCTGCCTATGCTGATCTCGCACCCGTCTTCAGCAAGGACCTGGCAAGGACACTTCCTCCTCACCGCTCCTACGACTGTGCCATTGATCTCCTTCCAGGCACCAGCCCCCCACGCGGTAGGCTCTACTCCCTCAACCGGGCCGAGACCCAGGCCATGGAGGACTGTATCCGGGAGGGTCTTTCCGCTGGGACCATCCGTCGTTCGACCTCCCCTGCTGGGGCTGGTTTCTTCTTTGTGGGGAAGAAGGACGACGGACTCCGTCCTTGCATTGATTACCGGGGACTTAACGCCATCACCATTAAGAACCGGTACCCTCTCCCCCTCATGAACACGGCGTTTGAACGTTTGCAGGAATCCTCTGTTTTCACCACACTGGATCTCCGCAGCGCCTACCATCTGGTGCGCATTCGTGAGGGGGATGAATGGAAGACGGCGTTCAACACACCCTCTGGTCATTACGAGTATCTGGTTATGCCGTTTGGGCTTACCAATGCCCCTGCGGTCTTCCAAGAACTCATAAATGATGTCCTACGTGAGTTCCTGGGAATTTTCTGTTTCGTCTATCTTGATGATATTCTGATCTTTTCCAGGAATCTCCAGGAACATGTGCGTCACGTCAGGCGGGTGCTGACCCAGCTCCTGAATAACCACCTGTACGTCAAGGCGGAGAAGTGTCATTTTCATACCTCTGTCGTGTCGTTTCTAGGGTATGTGATCAGACCAGGTAGCCTGGAGATGGACACCCGCAAGGTACAGGCGGTCAAGGACTGGCCCGAGCCCACCTCGGTGAAGGAGGTCCAGAGGTTCATCGGATTCGCCAACTTCTACCGGCGGTTCATTTCCGGTTTCAGCTCCGTGGCCGCTCCTCTCACGGAGCTCACTCGTGGAGGGAGGGGACGGTTTGTCTTCACTTCCGAGGCCCGAGTAGCCTTCCAGCAGCTAAAGCAGCGTTTTACATCCGCCCCTGTGTTGGCTCTGCCTGACCCCAAGCTGCCGTTTATTGTGGAGGTGGATGCGTCAGAGGCTGGGGTGGGCGCGGTCCTGTCCCAGCGCCTGCCTGCAGATCAGCTGGTTCATCCCTGTGCCTATTTCTCCCGTCGGCTCCTACCAGCTGAGAGGAACTACGACGTGGGAAACCGGGAACTGCTGGCCATTAAGGAGGCGCTAGGGGAGGCGCCATTGGTTGGAGGCATCGGCCGAGCCATTCGTGGTGCTCACCGACCACAAGAACCTGGCCTATATCCAAGAGGCCAAGCGGCTGAGTCCTCGACAGGCCAGGTGGGCTCTATTTTTTACACGGTTTCATTTTACGGTGACGTTTATTCCAGGGACTAAGAACACTAAGGCCGATGCTCTTTCTCGGCAATTCGATCCCCCTGCTGTTCCTGTTGCCCCTGACCCTATCCTGCCCGAGTCCATCATTGTTGCTCCGGTCCGATGGGAAGTGGAGGACGCGGTGCGCCAGGCCCTACAGGGAGAACCAGACCCAGGTACCGGGCCGCCTAACCGTGTGTACGTCCCCACACAAGTACGCACTAGGGTCTTGCTTTGGGGTCATACCTCGCGCCTGGCGGGCCATCCGGGGGTGGCTCGCACACTGGAGTTTGTGCAACGTCGCTTCTGGTGGCCTACCATTCGCCAGGACGTTAGGTCCTTTGTCTCTGCTTGCCCGGTGTGTGCTCAACACAAGACCTCTCGGGCCAAGCCTGCTGGTTATCTTCAGCCTCTCCCCATTCCCTCCAGACCCTGGTCTCACATTTCCTTGGACTTCGTCACCGGGCTCCCGCCGTCCCGGGGACAGACTGTAGTTTTGGTGGTGGTGGACCGCTTCTCTAAGGGTTGTCGGTTCATTCCATTCGCCGGGCTGCCGTCTGCCCCGGAGACTGCGGAAGCCCTGGTTCAACACATCATCGGGGTTCATGGGATTCCGGCGGATGTGGTCTCCGACCGGGGCCCGCAGTTCACGTCCAGGTTCTGGAAGGCCTTCTGTTCTCTGCTGGGTACTTCTGTTAGTCTCTCCTCAGGTTTCCACCCCCAGTCCAATGGCCAGACCGAGAGGACCAACCAGGACCTGGAGACGGTTCTGCGGTGCTTCGCCTCTGCCAATCCCGCTTCCTGGAGTCAGCACCTTCCCTGGGCGGAGTACGCCCACAACACGCTGGTTCACTCCTCTCTTGGCATGTCGCCCTTCGAGTGTCAGTTTGGATTTGCTCCACCCCTATTCCCGGAACAGGAGGCAGAGGTGGGTGTTCCGTCGGCAGAGGCCTATGTCCGCAGGTGTCGAGGGGCATGGAGAAGGGCCCGGAGGGCTTTGGTGCGGATGGGAGAGAGACACCGTCTTCAGGCCAACCGCCGTCGTCGGGCTTGGCCATCCCTGCGTCCTGGACAGCGGGTCTGGTTGTCCGCCAAGGACCTGCCTCTTCGGGTGGAATCCCGAAAATTGGCGCCGAGGTTTGTAGGACCATTCAAGATCATCCGCCGCATCACGCCGGTGTCCTATCGCCTCCAGCTGCCATCCAGCATGAGAGTTCACCCGACGTTCCATGTTTCCCGGCTGAAACCGGTCCTGATCAGTCCTCTTCAGCCTCCGGCTCCTTCTCCTCCAGCGCCACGGGTCATCGACGGGCTGCCGGCCTATACAGTTCGCCGCCTCGTCGACTCCCGTCGGCGGGGAAGGGGAGTCCAGTTCCTGGTGGATTGGGAGGGGTACGGCCCGGAGGAGCGCAGCTGGGTTCCCGCTAGGGACATTCTGGATCCCTCTCTCATTCGGGACTTCCATGAGCGTTATCCCGCCAAGCCTTTTGGTCCCGTCAGGAGCCGGTCCTGAGGAAGGGGGTACTGTCACTCCTGGCGGTGTACTGGACTTTCGCCACCAGAGGGCGCCTGGACTCTCCTAATTACGTTCATTGTTTTCACCTGGGGGTTTCTCTGTCTATATATAGTTTCACTGCCTTGTCACTGGTTACGGGATTATTGCTTTTTGATACCGTGTGTATACTGCCTGAGTAAACTACTTTTTGATTATCCACATTCCTGTTTTCGAGTGCTGTTTTCTGTCGCTCTGTTCCGGTCACTTCCGTGACATAGGGTAAACATTTTAACTAATAGATATCACCATGAAACTTCCCCATTTGATTACTTACATTAAGACAGTAATCTTTTACAAGTTTTCTGAAATTGTATTTTTAAATATGTAAATTTTAGAATAATGTGAAAGAATAATTCTGTGAATGATGTCAAGTGCAAACAGCAACTTTTAAATGAGGGGTTTGCGTGCATTAAGTGATTTGCAAAAGGAAAATTATAATTGATCCCACTAAATTAGTGGTAGGAGTTGAAGAGACCAATAAGCACATAGTGCTAAGCTACATCAAGTACAAATCGAACAAAAGTATATGCCATATGGGAGTTTACCAGCAACATCCAAGTCAATGTTGTGGGGAAAATCAAATATAATAACAGGTGAAATGACAAAAAAATGGTAAGATATAAGATGAAGAACAAAAGACATATGGGCTTTTGCAGTTTTTTACAATCGCTAACATATTTTTGTCAAATCTGAATTTACATTTTAAAAACTCTAAACACAATTAGCACAGCATCCATCTGTTGTAGACTATAAAATTAACACAATTATACGGTGTCCATTTTAGAACACGTGTCAGTCTCAGTCATACTTTGAATCGATCTCATCAAAACTTGTGGTAATTTTCGCTAAAACTTGCTTTCAATGTCAGTTTAACGAAAGGTTATATTCATTCTCGTCAAAACTTAGTGTCATTGTCTTCAGGATTTGTTTTTAAAGTCAGTATAGCTCAAATTTGGTTTCAATCTCACCACAAGATGGTGTCATTCTCAGTTGGCTGTCAGTCTCGACACGACTAGTTTTCAAAGTCAGTCTAAGCAGAACTATTTCTCATTGTCAGCTGGGGCCGGTTGCACAAAACACCGTAAGTTTTCTCCTTAAGCATGACACTTAAGGCTTAATTTCTCCTTAGCTGAGGGACTTACTTAAGGGTGTTGCACAGAGTCCCTGAAAATGTTTCCTTAGTTAAGGAAAAACGTTAAGGCATTTACTGCATTGAAAGAGATTTTACTGCGGTAAAATTCTACAGTTTCCATGGACACCGTTTTTTTCTTTCTTACATCGCCTGTCAATATCAGTGATTTTGCGACAAAGTTGTCCAGCATCTATCGCGTAGTAAAAGAAATGGCAGAAGAAAAGAAGGCAAGAAAATCAAAATGGTCAGAGGAGGAAAAGCTTATACTTCTGGAGGAATACTCCAGAAGAAAGAATATACTCAAAAGTAAATTTGATCCGCAAATAACATCAAAGCGAAAACAACAAATGTGGGAGGAAATTGCAAGGACAATAAATTCAAGAAGTCTGGTGAAGAGGTCTGTGACAACCTATCTGTTGTGGCCAAAAAAGAGCTGACCCATTACAGGAGGGAAGCCAACAAAACCGGTAACGTTTAATTTAAAGTTGACTCACAACCGGCTTTTTAGCCCATTAGAGCCTATAGGTTAACGCGGTAACTAGGAAACGTGGCCTAGCTATCTAACATTAAGCCGGCGTAATGACATAACTAACCTTCTCGTTTAGACTGTCTATAACCTAATGTGCTATAAAACAAATAATTTATTAACATAATTTATTCCATCCAAAAATAGAGCTGAAACTACCACAACAGAAACTCATCACAGAGTCACCAACACGATGGGGTTCAAGACTCAAGATGGTCGAGAGAGTTTTGGACCATGAAAAAGCCATCTCTCAGGTCCTGAAGGACGACAGGAAGAGAAGGCATTTGGCGCTATCATGGCAAGAAATTGATGTGATGGAGTCTATGAAGAAGGCCCTGAGTCCACTAAGGGACTTTACAGATGCACTTTCAGGTGAGGACTATGTGAGTGTGTCATACATTAAGCCAGTGCTCCAGCTCTTGAAAGTCAACCTCTTGAAAGTGAATGACGACGACACTGAACTAACAAATACAATGAAGACAGGCATTCTTGATTACCTCACTGCCAAATATAAGGATTCCACCACTGATGACCTGCTGGATATGGCTTCGCTTGTTGATCCAAGGTTCAAAACTCAGTACATTGATGGGGACAAGACAGAGGAAATACACGCAAGAGCTGTGTCTGAGCTGGAGTCCCTGCTGACCGTACAACCACAGCATCCACCAGCAGTAGCTCAGCCTCAGCCTACATCTCCCTCCACATCAGAGAGCCCTGCAGCAGAACAAGCTCTACCAAAGAAGATGAAGAAAACACTGGATAGCTTTTTGAAAAGCTCAGCAGCTGTAGCTTCCACATCTGCTCTCCCATCTCTAAAAGAGGCAATAGAAGGGGAATTGAAGGCCTACCTGTCCACACCCAATGCAGACAGTGAGACAGATCCTCTGGAATGGTGGAAAGTGAATGAGGGAAACATTCCAAGGGTTAGCCACCTAGCTAGAAAGTATTTGTGCATTCCAGCAACAAGTGCTCCCTCGGAAAGAGTCTAGCACTGGTGGCAATATTGTAACATGCCAAAGGGCAACTCTCAAGCCAGATAAAGTTGACAAACTGGTTTTCTTGGCAAAACATTTATGACTGAAGTGAACTGTCATACATGGTCTTATTTTAGAAGGAGTTAAGTTGTGAAAGGGATGTCAATAGTTACGTTATGATTAGGACATATTGTGTTTTGGTTTATGAACCACATTGCACTTTAAAAATGACTTATAAATTAACTCGTGTTAATCTCAAGTAATTTCTTATTTTTTATTTAAGATTTCAAAGAATAAGCTACTTATATTGTTTGAAACTTTTCCTCATTGATGCCATTTTGTTCTGTTTATTTTAATTTGACTTTTAATTAATAGAATGTTACATACCACTACCTTTAAAAAAGTTGAGGACATGTCTATTAGGAACTGTTAATATTTAGGTAGCTTAACAATTTATATGTTTCTATACTTTTAAAAAGTTCACACTATGAAAATCTGTATGGAAAAAAGTGGTTTGGCCTAAACGTTTTTTTTTATTGGCTTTGTTACATTGTCGGGCTGAAAAAGGAGGTTGGTTTGGTTGTACTATTCATTAACTTGAAAAATACCAACATGAAAAAGAATTGTGATAAAGATCGTGATCCTGCCTGAAAAAATCGTGATATGATATATTTACCATATCGCCCACCCCTAGTTCCAGTCACATCTTTATGAAAGCGATTGTCATGCACCAGCTTATGTCATTCTAAATGGGAAATTATGAAATAGTTTTTGCTAACGTTAGCCTAGCAATAGGCCTGCAAATCATCAGCAGACATTGCTGTGAAGTATGGCAAACATTAGCCCATTCCATTTTGATGTGTAATTTGATTAAGTTGTTAGGCATACTAATTAAAATATTACACATTTTCCCGTGATTTAATTTTGTTTCCTCGAGATCTCGAGTTGACAGTTGTATTTGTCCGTTTTCCCATGATAACGAGGACATTTATTTTGAAATAAATTATCCCATTATCTTGGGAAAACAAATTTGTTATTTCGAGATAATGACATAAATAATTCGAGATCGAGTAAACCAAATTAAATTATAACGGAAAAACGGACATAATTAACCCGAGTTCTCGAGAAAACAACTTAAATTATCTCGTTATCACAGGAAAACAGTAAATAAAATATGAATGTATGGCCGCTTAGGGCTTTCGTAGTTCCAATCACATATCTATAAAAAACTAATGTTTTAGCTCAGAATAGGGAAATCAAATTATGAATTTGTTGTTGGTAACGTTAGCCTATATTAGCCAGCAATGTGGGAGAGCTAACGGCTTTAGCCACTAGCCAGACCAATGATGCAATCGCGGTGCTGCTCCACTAGTCAGGCCAAGTCTTGGTGAGAAACACTACAAGTTCAGGTGACAAGTTCTGCTTAGACTGACTTTGAAAACAAGTCGTGATGAGACTGACAGCCAACTGAGAATGACACCGTCTTGTGGTGACATTGAAACCAAATTTTTGTTATACCGACTTTAAAAACAAATCCTGATGACAATGACACTACGTTTTGACGACAATGAATAGAACTTTTTGTTAAACTGACTTTGAAAGCAAGTTCTAGCGACAATGACCACAAGTTTTGATGAGATCGATACAAAGTACGACTGATACTGACACATGACAGGGGAGAAGGAGAGGTGAGGGGGATAGGTAAGATAAGCTGTTGTCACCAATGAAATAAGAGCCACCATCATAGACCATGTGCTAAACTATGGTCTACGGCTGAAAGAGGCATGTTGTCCTACAGTACGTAACTGTAGGCTTTACGAAACCTTTGGTTACTAGTCCCAATGCAAATACAAAATGTATTTTGTTCCTCTTAAGGACTCAACGTCTTCCTCCATCTGGGGGAGGAGGGAAACTCCTCAGTGAAGACCATGAGCATGTCATTGTTGGAATGGTCATTGCTCACTATGCAATAAAATAAAAAAAGAATCCGACCAGAACTGTTGAGGACAACCTAGTATTTTAAAATGTGGAAAGCATCAACCTGACTCATTTGTAGTCTGTGTTTGGTCAGAGTCCAAGCAATGGTAAACAGTTGTACAGTTCCTTTTCAAAGGAACAGTGAGCGAGTCAAGGAACTCCGTTGCCAATACGTCCAGGTATGTCTATTCAATATGTATTGTTCTATAGTGAAGTTGACATTATGCTGCACTACATGTAAACCTGGGTTACAGTACAAAGAATATGACATACTTAGTAAAAGCATTCATGTACTATATCTGATTTCTTTCAGAGAGTCACAGAGTTGGAGGCTAGTCAAACCCCACATGATATAATTCATGAGGCAGGGTTTAACCTGTCAAAAACACGTCGGTGGGGAAGAAATGTCGCTGGGGAAAAAGACCACTGTTAATGTGCCGGGTCAAAGAGGAGCAAATATCACAATTTGTGCTGCAATCGGGAGTGCTGGTTTGCTAGATTGGTCTCTACAACACTCATCGCCCTCCTTTGTTTTTAGATGACCTCCACCAACAACTGGTGCCAGAAGTAGAAAGGGAACAGGTGGGAGGAAACATGAGATCATTAGTGATTACTTGGGACAATGTCCATCTTCCACATGCAATCACAAACTGGTTTGCAGCCCATCCAACAATGACCCCCTCCCCCTCACCTTTCTCATCCCCATTGAGGAAATATTGAGGTGCAAAGTCTATGATCATCGGCCTAATGACCAAATACAAATTCTGTCACTTAGTATTTTTTTCCTACTGCACATTTCATAATTTCATTCCATAATAAAGTTTACAGTGCATACTACTGTAAGTATGTTTATAAAATGCACACATTTGTCTTTCAAAAACTTTTAGAGTAGTTCACAATAAAAAGAAACTGAATTATAACAAAAAATATTGATTTCATGTTGTCTATTGTAAGAAGGCAGAACTGAAACATGAAAAGTAATGTCGTTTTTGTAAATAACATCCAGCTGTTGGTATTTTGAAAGTTGAATGACTATATGTTCCTCTTGGATAGAAAATACAAGCTAGTGCTTTGATAAAATTATTTGATATTGAGTCGGGTTTGCTGTTTTAACTTGGTGAGTTGGTTTATGTAGAGAAAGTTATTTTTCATTTTGAAATGTAGACTGTATATCAAGGGCCAATCATATATTTTGTGTGATTCCTTAGTGTCTATGAAGCACATTTAAAAATATTTGAACACATGAAAAAATTACATTATATTTTGTATTAATTATTCTAGGGTGCCTCCTTCTTCGCTTCCAACTCACATGCCATTTTCCGTAGTGAGGCCTGTCGAGGTAAGAAATTATCGCGCAAAATATTCCACCACAAGGTCTGTTTTTTCAAGAACTTTGGAATATCTGCTAAGGGCCACACAATAATTTCTCACGAAGCCATCAACAACAGACTTTTGAATTACCCGCTGCAACACAGCAATGCCCAACTGAGTAACGTAATTCCGCTCTCTCGTTAAGCATTATATTTGGTGCTTAGCTTTTAACTCAGCTCCTAAGAACTTTGTTTAGAGATACCCACGTGTCTGACCGTGATCACAATCCTAGATCATTTTAAGTGTATTAGTTACTATTATTTATTCATTGTACTGCTGCAATTACCTTTCCTAGGATTAGAAATAAACGTAATTGTTTAAACTCCTGTTTCCTTCTGCATATGATCTTCCATTCACAACTGACAATTTACAACACTTCAGAATTGAGAACTGAAACGATTGATTTTAATATTTGCTTATAAGTTAATGATAATATTTAGATCTATGGTTTCCCACCGAGCCTTGCTACTAACCGTAAATATGTGGGTGGTGCCCCGTTAATTATCTTAATTTGACTCTTAATCAAGTTGATTGATTATAATATTAATTTGTGAATTAATTAATAATCAAAAAATATTAATAGAGCGTTTCTTAATACCATACCAAATATCAACATCCAGTTGGACTTACCTGGATAAGGGTCAAAAGAAAAAATATCAAGAAATAGTGTATGTATTCTCCCTACAGCCTTCCTACTTGTGAATGGATAGGATTAACAGCTGATGGGAATTCTGTATACAGTTGATAACATTCTCCTAAATGTTAAAGGACATTTTAACTCACCTCAGAGTTTCCAGTTTGCAGTGTGGATCTTCTAGTAGAGGTGAGAGCAATTTCACAAATGAGGTTCCTGGGTGATTGTAGCTCAAGTCGAGCTCTCTCAGATGGGACACATTGGAACTCAGAGCTGAGACCATGGAAGTACAGCCTTCCTCTGTGAGAGCACAAGCTGACAGCCTATTAAAGACATATTTAATATATATATTATATTTAAGTATACTATATAATCATAAAACATAAGCATATTATGCAAAGCGCTATTCAAAGATTGTCGTTATTTCTGACCACATAGAATAACACAGCTAGCATTAATCCCAGTTTTTTCACCCTTAGTAATTCGAGTTCCCAATAAAAACTACAAAGATCCCATGCGTTAACGTGGAACTTACAGATGGATTAGAATGGTCTTAACGTCTAAGAAACTGTGGTTCTTACATCGTAGCTACAATGTACAAGCTAGATAGAATTCGGCATACATCTGCTTACTATAATTTAATACAATCTCTTTGAGTTTGTATGTGAACCTGCATGTTGGGGTACTCACAGAAGTGTTCTGGGAGTTTTGGCCTCTATGACTGGCAGCATCTTCAGGAGGCCTCCCTCTGATCTGGAATATTTCTTCAGGTCAAAAACATCCAGCTCTTCTTCTGAAGTCACCAACACAAAGACCAGAGCTGAACTTTGGGCAGATGAGAGATCTTCTAGCTGGAAACCTCCTCTCGTTAGAAAGCCTTGGACCTCTTTCACAAGAGAAGTGTCACCCAACTCATTTAGACAGTAGATCAGATTGATGCTTCTCTCTGAAGAGAGATTCTCCTTACCCATCAACTCCTTGATGTACTTGATTGTTTCCTTGTTGTTCATTGAGGTGCTTCCTACCTGTGACAGCAGGCCTCGTAGGAGGGTCTGATTGGTGTCCAGTGAGAGGCCCAGCAAGAAGCGCAGGAACAGGTCATAGTGTCCCTGCTCATTCTGTAACGCTTTGTCCACAGCTTGCCTGTGAACGCTGTCTAAAGACTGGCTTGAGGGCATGTGTGGTTCAGCCATGACGTTCTGCTTGTCATTAAAGAAGGAGATAATAACATAAACAGCAGCTAGGAACTCCTGAACACTCAGATGGACAAAGCAGAACACCTTGTCCTGGTACAGCCCACGCTCCTCTCTGAAGATCTGTGTGAACACTCCTGAACACACTGAGGCTACTCTGACATCAATGCCACACTCTATTAGGTCTGACTCATAGAAAATCAGGTTGCCTTTATCCAGCTGTTGGAAAGCCAGTTTTCCCAGAGACAAAATTATCTTTTGGTTTTCTGTGTTCCAGTGTGACTCTGTCTCAGCCTTATCACAATACTTAAAATTCCTTTGTTTGCACTGAAACACCAGGAAGTGAATGTACATCTCTGTCAGGGTCTTTGGCAGTGGTACACTCTGGCCTTTAATCAACACAAGTTCCAGAACTGTAGCACTGATCAAGCAGAAGACTGGAATGTGGCACATGATGTGGAGGCTCCTTGATGTCTTGATGTGGACAATGATTCTGTCGGCCAGGTTTTTTCTTGTGTTGAATCTCTTTCTGAAGTACTTCTCTTTCTGTGGGTCTGTAAATCCTCGTATCTCTGTGACTATGTCAACATACTCAAGAGGGATCTGATTGGCTGCTGCAGGTCGGGTGGTTATCCATAGGCGAGCCGAGGGGAGCAGATTTCCCTTGATGAGGTTGGTTAGCAGCACGTCCACTGATGCTGACTTTGAGACATCCGTCAAAATCTCATTGTTCGCAAAATCTAGAGGAACTCTACACTCATCGAGACCATCGAGTACAAACACAACTTGGTACTTGTTGAAGTTGGTGATTTCTCTGGTCTCAACAAAGAATTGATGAAGAAGTTCTATCAAACTGAATGTTTTCTTTGCCAGCAAATTCAGCTCTCTGAAAAGAATTGGAAATGTGAACTGTATATTCTGATTGTCTAGTCCTTCAGCCCAGTCCAGTGAAAACTTTTGGGTGGAAACTGTTTTGCCGATGCCAGCCACTCCCTTTGTCATCACTGTTCGGATTGGTTTATCTCTTCCAGGTGTGGGTTTGAAAATGTCATTGACTTTGATTGGTGTTTCCGGTTTCACTAATTTTCTGGTTTTCGTTTCTATCTGTCTGACCTCATGTTTGGTATTGACCTCCCCACCACATCCCTCTATGGTGAAGAGTTCTGTGAAGATCTGATTCAGAAGTGTTGAATTTCCTTCTTTAGCGATCCCCTCAAAAACAAACTCACACTTATTCTTCAATTTAGCTTTGAGCATTCGCTGGCAAACCACGGCAGCAAGTGTATCTGAAGGACCTTAAAACAGAGGATTAAAATATAAATTATAACGCTCTATTTAACAGCATGTATAACTTGATTGGTGAGGCAATTAGAATACACAGGATGAGGAATGTTTCCTCATGTACATTGCCGTACTGTCTAAGAGACTTAAGACAGAGCTTCTTACTGTTCTCCAGAATGTCAGCCAGCGCATGCTGCTTCATCTTCCTCAGGAAGTGCAGTGTGATCTTCAGAGCTCCTTCTCTGGCACTGCTCCTCTGCTCCTCCTCCTCCTTCTGACTCTCTAAGCACTCTGGATAATCTTGACTCAGAATCCTCTGGAACCTTTTCAGTTCCTTATTTACAAAAGTCACCACATTTTCAGCAAGCAACTGAAACAGACAAAAATGTTAAATTATATATATATATATATATATATATATATATATATATATATATATATATATATATATATATATATATATATATATATATTATATATATATATATATAATAATTCCTAAATACAATATGATTAGAGTGGGTGATACGTGAATCCTTTATTCCCATTTTTAGATGGTATAGTTTTAGATTTGATAGATATCAATCAGTTATTTTCTGATGTTTTACAGTAGTCCCACCGTGAATATGGAAGCCAGGTCTGTTTCCGCAGACGGACCACTGGAAAGCTTTGATATTTCCCGGTGGTCTCTGTGAACAGCAGTTGTTTTGACTCCACAAATTATACCACACACTGACATACACGTGCAAACCAAATGTATTACATTATGCCACATCAACAGCAAGGTCCAGTCACTCCTATGATAAAAGTGATTTAATACAATGTAAACAGTATGTTGAGTTGCCTACCCTGAATCTGTGGTCAATACTCCTTTTCTAAAGTATATTGGATTATCCATTGACATGTCATTCTTCATGGAGACACAGCTGGGTACAAGGGAGTCTGTTTTCTTCTCATGGACCCTGGTAGAAACAAATTAGGATCACTAGCGTTACTCAGTATACACTGTCGAACATAAAGGTTAACGAATATGTTCTTTAACCTTTTTTTTACTACACAAATCATATTGCATACTGATAGACATACCTATGCTAACCAAACAGTACATCCTGTCACACCTACAGCCATATCAATTACATCTTCTGATAACAGCTCTGTCACCATAAACTAATAGTTTATAGAGAGGTATGTTGAGATCATACCATGGCTTTGTGGGCAATTCTCCTTCGCTCAAGTATATCGGATTGTCCATTGACTTGGAACTCTTCATGGAAACACAGCTGGGCACAAGGGATTCTGGTCTCTCATGTTCAGTTGGGCTTTAACACAAAACAAATACAACAAGATCCTTTACGCCGATGTCATGACATGACAGCTAGTTTTTGGGATGGAGAGCAGTCAGAGAAGTCAGTTGAATCCTCATCTTACCTTATAGCTTTGCTCTGGTTGTCAAGTCCCTCAGACAAACTCGTTTTAGACATCAGGCCCCCCTCCTCTTTCTCCCCACACAGACTCATTGTAGAACCTTGCCTCCTAGACAAATACATCCAAAAGGGTCCCACATCACTGTGTATTCCAATGGCATCTCAAGTCAAAATAATAATTAAGCTTTGTGTGTGTGTGTGTTATATCAGGAACCTGGGCTGCCTAGAACTTTTCTAAATTTACAAGATAAACACACCAACCTTAAAATTACTTTCAATGCTTTATGGCTAACCTAGTAGAATATACATAATAAATTGTCAACACAAGAACAAAACTTTGCTGTGTCACATATTGCAAGTTCATATTTTAACATGTTCAAGTAATAGGGGCCTACATAAAGGCAGTTCAATTAAAAAAATGAAAAAATAACCGCACAAATCTACATACGAAGTTTCAAAACTTGTACAAGTGCAATATGTGAGCAGCTTTTACCTAGTCTGAGCAATCCTGAAAGTTGTGAAGACAACTCCATTTCATAATCAATAACAAGGATTATCATCTCAAAAACATAGTCTTCAAAACCATCTGCATGAATATAGGTATACAGTTGTCAATAGCAACTGGTGTAAGTATCAAACCTATACTATCCATCCATCCATTTTCCGCCGCTTATCTGAGGCCGGGTCGCGGTGGCAGCAGAATCAGCAGGGTATTCCAGCCGTCCCTATCCCCAGCAACGCTTTCCAGATCCTCCTGGAGGATCCCGAGGCGTTCCCAGGCCAGACGAGATATATAATCTCGCCAGCGTGTTCTGGGTCTACCCCGGGGTGCCCTGAAAACCTCCAACGGGAGGCGCCCAGAAGGCATCCTAATCAGATGCCCGTACCACCTCATCTGGCTCCTTTCGACACGAAGGAGCAGCGGCTCCGAGCTCCCTCCGGATGACCGAGCTCTTTACCCTATCCCTAAGGCTGAGCCCAGCCACCCTACGGAGGAAACACATTTCAGCCGCCTGTACTCGCGATCTTATTCTTTTGGTCACTACCCAAAGCTCATGACCATAGGTGAGGGTTGCAACGTAGACCGACTGGTAAATCGCGAGTTTCGCCTTTTGGCTCAGCTCCTTCTTCACCACAACGGTCTGGTACAACGGCATTACTGCTGATGCTGCACCAATCCGCCTGTCAATCTCACGCTCCATTTTTCCCTCACTCGTGAACAAGAACCCGAGATACTTGAACTCCCTCGCTTGGGGCAGCAACTCAATCCCACCCCAGAGAGAGCACTCCACCGTTTTCCGGCAGAGGACCATGGCCTCAGACTTGGAGGTGCTGACTCTCATCCCCACCGCTTCCCACTCAGCTGCAAACCGCTCCAGTGCATGCTGAAGGTCACAGTCTGAAGAAGCCAAGGTCTTCAACTCCCACCTCCGGAAGAACTTCTCGTGCATCCCGGGGGAGCTTGGGAACATTGATTCCGAGTGGACCATGTTCAAAACCTTCATTGTGGAAGCGGCTATTAGGAGTTGTGGTCAGAAGGTCGTCGGTGCCTGTCGTGGCAGCAACCAAAGAACCCGCTGGTGGACACCAGCAGTGAAGGAAGCCATCAGACTGAAGAAGGAGGCCATTCGGGCTTGGTTGGCCCAGGGGTCTCCTGAAGCAGCGGACGGGTACCGGGCAGCCCGCAGGGCTGCAGCTTCGGTAGTCAAAGAAGCAAAAACCCGGGTGTGGGAGGAGTTCGGGGAGGCTATGGAGAAGGACTTTCGGTTGGCCTCAAGGAAGTTCTGGCAAACCATTAGACGGCTCAGAAAGGGAAAGCAGGGATTGGCCCAGGGTCTGTTGAGCAGGGGAGGAGAACTGCTGACCCGAACTGGGGATATTGTCGGGCGGTGGAATGAGCACTTTGAGGAACTTCTTAACCCCGCCAACACGTCCTCTGTGGAGGAGGCAGAGTTCAAATACTCGGGGGAAGTCTCATCAATATCCCTGGCAGAGGTCACTGAGGTGGTTGGGAAGCTCCTCAGCGGCAAGGCGCCGGGTGTGTATGAGATTCCCCCCGAGATGCTGAAGGCTCTGGACATTGTTGGGCTGTCTTGGTTGACACGCCACTTCGGTGTCGCGTGGAGGTTGGGGACAGTACCATTGGAATGGCAGACCGGGGTGGTGGTTCCCATTTTTAAAAACGGGGACCGGAGGGTGTGCTCCAATTATCGGGGTATCCACTTCTCAGCCTACCTGGAAAAGCTTATGCCAGGGTGTCGGAAAGAAGACTCCGACCGATTGTCGAAAATCGGATCCAGGAGGAGCAATGCGGATTCAGTCCTGGTCGTGCAACAGTGGAACAACTCTTTACCCTTGCGGGGCTGTTTGGGGGGGCATGGGAGTTTGCCCATACAGTCTACATCTGTTTTGTGGACTTGGAGAAGGCCTACGACCGTGTCCCCCGGGGAGTCCTGTGGGGTGTACTGCGGGAGTATGGGGTACCGGGGCCGTTGCTACGAGCCATTTGGTCCCTATATAACCGGAGTGAGAGTTGTGTCCGTATACTCAGCACAAAGTCAAATACGTTTTCAGTGGGTGTTGGACTCCGCCAGGGCTGCCCCTTGTCACCGATTCTGTTTGTGATTTTCATGGAAAGAATCTCAAGGCGTAGCCGGGGGGAGGAGTGTGTCCAGTTTGGGGACCTCAGAATGGCTTCTCTGCTCTTTGCAGATGATGTGGTTCTGTTGGCTTCTTCAGACTGTCCTATACTATCCAAGTTTAAATAAAAAAGAATGCTTGACCTGGGTTCTACCCCAGCCACTGTTAAATAACTAGTGTTCTTCCAGAAATATGTAGTTCTTCACTTTCATTGCTGTTTAAATTCCTATAATAATATTATATTTGATTAAATATTAACAATTACAAAAATAAATGTGATGAAGCTGAACCTTTTTTAAACAAGGTATTATTAATACATAAAGGTAGTAAAGTTCTTCCAGGCTGAAAGTAGCTATCCACTCAAATGTGCGTCTAGCCTATACACCATAATGTATATCTTTATTTATAAAGTACCAATTGGCCACGCAACACCCTTGTCTATCGTAAATTACACACTAATTGGAGTACTTTGACAAACAATCCAGGGATTGTTAAATGTCGTATGTTTGAAAGTTTGACAGCTATGGAATTTGGAGTTTGTTTTCTCCCGAAAAAGGCAGATACTTATACATTGTAGTTCTCATACATGCCTATAGTTTGTCTCATTAGGTAGGCCCCCGGCTCTGACATGGCTTCTGACACTGTTTCTAAACCCGTCCCATGGACAACACATCACTGAAACATAAAGATCGGTCTTTTCTTTACATTAACGGTCATCTTTTGGAGTTTATTTTTTTTGTTTTAGGCTATTATTATGTTCTCTGTCCATCGCACTCCCTGGACAATGTTTTGCACATTGCACTCTAACATACATCTTACACTGTAGGCTTTTAAATTTGTTTGGGGAAAAAAAGAGTTTATAACGCCAAATTGTATGGTGTATTACTGTGCATTTTTTGTATCTTCACATTCAACATTGTCACGGTGTGGGATTTCACTGTCTGTGTAACTATTGGTTTCACCTGTCCTCATTTGAGTCATTGTGTCCACCTGGGTCCTTGTGTTTGATTGGTTCTTGTGTGTTTTGGGTTTTGTATGTCCTGTCTCTTGTGATTGTCCTTGTCCGTTCAGTATTAAATGTGATGTGCCTTCGAGCCTACTTTTTTTTTCACATTTTGCCCATTAAAGACCTTATTTTCATGAATTACTTGTGCTTGGATCTACTACCTTTAGCCTACCTGTGACTTAAAACAGACCATTTAAAGACCCAGTAGGTGAGGGCCGGCTGGAGGAGCGCTATGGAGTTGCAAGTACTTCTTAGGCTTTGTTGCCGGGTGTTTGAGCTCTTTCCCACCTCTTTCCCTTCAGAGCGTCAAAAGGTCGAGTTCATCATCCTGTGGCTTAATTGGTGAGCGATCTACTGGGTAGCTCTCATCTGGGAATGTAAAACCCAGGCATGCTCAGATGTGGAGCTGTTCACGGTAGAGATGAGGAGGGTTTTTGACCCTCCAGTTCCTCCAGAACCTTCCTCAGTTCCCCAGTCAGCTCTCTAAGGTAACATTTTTGGGACAATCGTGACTTTGAACACTGTAGGCCTACTCATTAATGACTACCCCTCCAATTGCAGCAGACTATATATGGTCAAGCCGGCGCCATCCACAGTGCACAAGCTTGAGCTAATGCAGGGATAATGTGGAATGCAATGTCGGTGAAAGCCCAACCTTGTTTAAAGTAAAACCAAACGGCAACGCTTAGTTATCTTTAATTCCTGTCATATAGATATGGTCAGGTGATAGTAACAATCTACTAGTTACATGTGGGAGAAGCGTCAAAAACATAAAATATTTTTCCATTTACATAAAAAAATTTGCGATTAATTGTGATTAACTACGAACAACCATGTGATTAATGTATCAAAACAGAAGCAAAAGCGGTATTAAAATTAGGTAAATGGATGTAGTATAATCGGCACCAACAGCAGCATTAAGTGGGTCTAGTGAGCCAAGGCCAAGTGGTACCTTTGTGTCAGAACCAACTTTGACAAGAGGATACAAATCGTCAGGTGTCTGCGAATACGACCCCTGCCAGTATAGTATATTTAGTGCTGAAAGTGTATACCCTTTTTGTAATCAAGTATTTGTAATCAATATTAATGGTCAGTAGGTAATCATACCATTGGTTAATATATCTTCCATTGGAAAAGACGTGACACCAGCACAAGCCAGGACAGAGAAGCCTACCCTGGGACGGCGGGGGAGGAAGAGGAGCTGGGCAAAGCTAAAATGGTGGTAGCTGAAGAAACGGGTGGAAGTGGGATAGACCTTTTTGCCTATCCAACTGATAGGGAACATTATGCATAAGAATATATGATTCATATCTTAGCCGAGTGAGTGAAGTGTGACATTCAGGGAGAGACGCAGGAAGCCCCATTTTTTTCTGTAATTATGGGCACCACACAGGATGTATTAAAAGTAGACCAGTTAAGCCAAGTTTATTGCTATGTGGGTGATATGGGATGCAAATATGTTGCCCCAGATCTGAATAGAAGAGTGTTTGACTGGTACTCTATGTTATATACGTTATCCTGAATGGAACAAACTATCTCCATTATTATCATTGACATTTATACTATTAACATCAAGGTAACTTACATATGATCTTAAATGCATATACTAAATGTAAGGTGCTTCACATCAATTACTCACTGAGCTGAATTGTCAGTCAAGGTGTGTTTTCAAATTCCAAATTTCAAATTGAAATCTCCCGAGTACTTATGCGCATCTGAGCTTCTTGTGTATGTATCCCCTTGCCCTTTTGGGAAAAAAGTCACATTCAGACCAGACCATGTTGGCCTAGGCTATAGTGAAATATTTTATATCTCTCAATATTCTTCAGGTTTTTGGGTTAAAATTGTTGATCTAACTTACATGAGGTACCATTAATAACAAAGGGTCAGCTATGCTATGACACCTAGCTAAGACATGTTGTAAAACCAGTTCTGAGACTTCCTTCATGTTTCTGGGAATGAGTTTCAACGATTGAATGTGCTGGAACTATTGTGCAACTTTATAATCTAGTATATTAAACTCCAAGACATTAACATTGTTTTTAATGTGTGAATGGTTACGTGGCATTCAGCGTTAGTGCAACCTTATTACAGTAACCACAGAGACATAAAACACTGTTCTATCTCAATGAAGTTAACCTTGTCCCATCAATCAATTTAAATAAACCCAAACGTGTCATTTATGAAGTATGTAAGTACATTTGAAATTAGAAAGAAATCTTGATATTAGAAAGCTGCATATTGTTCAGTTGGAATTTCATACCACAACTGCAGCTTTCTATCCCCTGAGATATTATGTTGTCAGACATCCGACTTTACATTATTAAAGGCAGTCTACAACAGATAATAAACTACTGCTTATACAGCTTTTACAGTTTCTACTTGTAATAGCAACAACCTCTTACCTGCTGAGTCCGAGTACAATAGGGGGTTATTCTGTTAAGGTAGAAAGAGTGAGTTTTGTCTCTCTCAGAGACAGAATGTCTCTGGCTAAACTGGACGAGCCAGTGTTTTCCAAGCATTCTACGTGATCAGGAACCATGCATAACCTGCGTAATAAAGGGGTGGGTACAAATCTGTTGTTGCTATACAATTGTGGTTCAGGCAAGAATGTCTGTATGTGACGCCCCTTCAGAACTACAGTTTATTGCAGAAAATCTACAATTACTTACCCTGATGTGCCGATTACGTGGGCCATAGATACATTACAAACAACTCCAGTTTTTAGTAGCAAAACGCTTGCTACAACTTCTTTTTCCACTGCAAAATATAGCTTACCCACTGAACATTTTTTTCAACTTCCAGAGCCTCTTCACGGCCTGTGTTCACTGATCATGCTTAAACACGAGTTGCAGGGCTTTTTCATAGAATTTTTTGTTGTTGTGTTGCTAAGTTCTGTGTACAGTAGAAGAATATATTTTCTATACTATCGGTAGCGAAGCCATCAATGTTAAATAGATAGCATTACTATAGCAATAGCCACTATAGCTTTTATAGACTTTGCAATAAAAGTAATAATAACTGTTAACATAGTTCTTAAAATGAGCAATCATAGAAACAGTCCTCACCATAGCTCCAGCAGCAGGATTTGGCAACGTAAGGTATCGTATGTAAGGAGAAGCCAGAGAGGGGGTTAATGAAAATAGAGAAACATATGGAGAATACCACCAGTTGATTCAAGAGTTACATTTTGATGATACCAGGTTTACAGCATATTTCAGGGTTAAACAGTTTGCCATGGTCCAAACTTGCAGGTAAGACATTAAGAAAGCACTGGAACCAAATTTCCTTTGTGAGTCGTTTGTCCAGATGGCAAACACGATGTGTTACAGTGGCAGTTACTCCGCTAGAAGGATCTTGGCACATGGTTCAACAGGTGGTCTGCCAGATTTTAATAATAATAATAATTCATTTTATTTAGTTTTTAGCGCTTTTCTAGATACTCAAAGCGCTTTACACATATTGGTCGCCAATTAATACCACAGAACGAACAACGAATGGACTGACAGCTATCAAACACAACACTCAGTCTGAGTGATACCACGGCAGCCAATTTGCGCCAGACTTGCTCACCCAACATATTACGACATACTTGCTCACACACATAGGACACACAGACCGACTCCAGTTGAATTGGCAGTGACTGGTCAGGGCACTGGTAGGAGGATGAGGCATGTTTTTTGATTTTGTTGAATTGACACAGATTATTGTTGTAAATGGGAAGATTAGCTTCATTGTGAAATGTTTAAATGCATGGCATACTGTACATCTAAGAAGCTATGAGCTTGAAAAAACAAGTTTTAAGTGATTGAAACAAGTGAGTTGTCTGACATCTTCCCAATGGCATCATACACAGTTGCATGGAAGCGTAAGGTGACCCAGAAGTACTACATGTCTGTACTATAGATGGCAAAGTGGTCGTTACACCTTGTAATTTGTGTAACTTTAGACATTATATCGAAAATGGAATGATCCTCATTTTGGTAGTTTTACTTTTATTACATTATGCTTCAGTTGAAAACATTAAGAAACCAAAGAAAGGCAGTCCTCCAAATCTTGTCACATTGAAATAAATGTCTCACACATTTAGTCAAACTATAATTAGATACTATAAATGGGCTATTAGGTTTGCAGAGGGATCTGTAATTAACTTTTGGAAATTTCAAAATACACAGGACACGATGTTATAATATCCATTATGTCAAAGTCCAAGATGAGTACTTCAAAAGGCAATATTTTTGAATGGACTTGGGTTGAGCGCATATAGAACTAGGTCATTGTGGTTTTCAAGTGGGGATCTTCCATACCGGATGTTTTGTTAATTTCAGACCCACTATATCCGCTCTTGGCACGGCAAAATATGGAAGAAAAAAAAAGTCTTATATTCCTTTCTGGAACTCCCCCAAGACAAAGTGAATGTGGCCCATGTCGTCCTCTACTTCAATGTGCTGGGGATTTTCTATTTAGCACCTATGCTCTGTTGCTGCTGCCAAGCACTTTAGTACTTGATTGTGGCGCCAGGTATATCTTTCTTGAGTAAGGCTAGTCATGCACCCAGACATTAGGGCCCAGTTTCCCGAACAGGGATTAAGCCAAGTCCTAGACTAAAAAACATTTTCAATGGAGAATCTCCATTGACAGTGAGATTTAGTCTAGAACTAGGCTTAATTCCTGTACGGGAAACCGGGCCTATGTGTTTGAGGTTAGCTGTCCCACCACAGACGGGACATGTTGGATCCTCACCTATCCACTGGCTGAGATTTGTAAGTGTAGGCAGTATGTCATAGGTTGCCCTAACAATAAAGCTCATTCTTGTGGTTTCCATTCCCCACAAGTCCTTCCAGGTAATTTTCCTCTGCTCTACACTTTCATTGTTTATCTATCGCCTTTATTTGGCTTCTGAACCAGTTTATAGTAGTGGATGTGACACTGAAGTGACACTGAAGAAAAGCCGGGAGGACAGAGGGGCCTGTGTAGATCCTGCAGGGCACAGACCAGGTACATCAGGCTGTCCCCAAGAGGTAACTATGATCTCCAACAATGGCTACGTTGCAGAGAGGGAAAGATAAAAGGATTGATGGGGACGGAAAGGTGACTCATCAAAAAGCAACAAAGAATTTTGATGGTGAGTGGTAACCCAAAAAGGTCATTTTCACTGTTACATTTATCAATTTTATTTGGATTTAAAGCAAGCATTGGTTAGTGGATTTACAGATGACCCGATAATACACTGACACAACTCAATGTGTCGTCGAGGAGAAATCTTTTTTTGTACAAAAAACAAAGTATAACTTTTTGGATTAACCCAGTTTTAACCAAATCTGGGGATTTTGTGCATTCAATGTAATATAAATTGATCTTAAAATTTTTGCATATAAACATACTCAAATGTACTAAATATATCAAAAATAAATTGCATGTAACTTCACATTAAACTATAAAGGACTGTGGTCTATTCTACTCCAAAGACATAGCCAGAATTTTTATCTTTAATACCCAAAACAAAAACGTTCAACAAAAATAAGTGTTTTACAAAGTTCTTTAGGGTATTGTATTCCAAAAACAAAATGGAGTGCCATTAAGGCACTCGCAGCATAGGAGAGGTCCATGCTGCTGTCCTCATTTAGGACGTTTATCCCGTCAATCCCAATGCTAGCTATCTTAATTGATATTACACTTTATTTCCCGTGCAAACTTGTTTTTGGGACTTGACAGTTGTATTCTGTGATACTTAATTTTTAAATAAAGCCATTAGTTATCATTCTGATTTTGTTAATACAAATATAAGCCCGCATTTTCAAATTGCAGTAAAATGTTGACCTTACCTGTTTGTTTCTCAGACTTCTCTTGTAGGTAGTCGTTCTGAGAATGCTAGCTCTACTTTCAAACAGGGCTGCATTCAGCCCCAACAAAATGTAGCAAAACGTTTATTTAAACAGAAACGGTGGCCCGTTGAACACCCTGTTGTGTTACGCAAGCGTTGCAACTATGGCAGCTGAGAAGGCCATTCTTTTTGTTCTTTTCTAAGAATGCTTTCAAAAACATGAGATGAAAGTTTATGGAAATCAACACATACAATGAGTCAATTATTTAATTTGATTAGCCTATTCTGTTAAACTAGCGTGCATGCATTCACACAACCTCACAAACACGACCTTCTTGGCAAATTTCGGCCTCCTAGGGCAAAGACTTTTAGCTGGTTGTTTGACTATAAAATACTTGACAAACATTTCTTCTAATATCTTAACTTGTTGCATATAACACTGCATTGGTTGCATTTCTAAACTACTCTAGCAGGATCCATTGTGCCCACTGCCTTTTTAATTTAATCTTTTAAATACAGGTCGCTGCTGATTGGGTAACACTTCTGACACACCCCAAACGAGAGAAAACATACCTCAAAGGCCGTTGCACGCCGGTTCACACCTTTTTGAGAAAACATGTCCTTCAACTGTAGCAAAATGGTGCACACATTCACTACAAACCATGGCTGTGTTCGGAATCGCCTACTAGCCTACTATCTACTACATACTCAATGACTACATACTGCATACTGACTACTTAATCCGAAATCTAGTGTACTACTTTTTTTTACAGATTCGCTTATATTTTTTTTGTATACTCAACTGGAACACTTGACCAAAACCCCGATTGACCACATTACATGGCCAGGCAAACATTTTCTCCCTTAGCTAGTTGTAAGCATTTCCAGAGAAAACATTTGCAATGTCAACATACCGTTTGGTGCTCAAGTCAAACATTGTACCAAGAAGACGAAGGGATTCTACACGTAGAAGAGAAGTGTTGCTGATGCATTTGTGGCGTGAATCGGCATCCAACGATGAGTCGGCCTA
>JAPMUY010005158.1:0-37331 GCA_026901105.3 Galaxias olidus | reverse complement strand
GAGAGCAGGGTATGCCTTTGATATTGTTGACTTAGACTACTCATTAGCGTTTAATGCTAGCATCTTACAGTTTGTTTCATTAGAGAGCAGAAAATCTGCACAGTACATGTCTATCTTCCCGACTGAGCCTTTGAATAGGGTTAAACCCACATTTAAATAAAGTTGTCAATTTGTGTGCTTGTGATAAAATTGCGGTGTTTATAAAAACTAGAATATCGCTATAAGTCTTTGACACACCAGCCAATCTTGTATTCTTCCATTGATAATGATGGTGCCTACTGTACTTGACCTTGATTGACTCAATAGTTATTGATGGTACAAACAAAACAATAGAATAGAATCTAGAGACTTTTGCCTTTGTATAGAAATCAATTTACTAACTGGATGATTAGATATTATGTTTGAACCCCGATTAGATGGAGCCTGATAAAGTCCTGTGTCCTGTCCTCTAGAATTGTAAAGCTGCAGTAAGCACAGTTGTTTGAGATGAGCTTTGGGGTTACTGTCACACTGAGGAAATTAAATAAGAAAAAAAAACAGGTACCAAATTTAATGGATCATTTTCACTTGCAAAAAGTCTGGCTCAAAACCCTTCCTTAACAGCCATTCACAAATAAATATGTAACAGTAAGTTATTTAAGAACCAGAACTGTTTCGGCCTATTTCATATTCATATCTTTTTATGTTGTTTTGCCACATGTTGGGTCTTTGACACACAGATCTGAGTAACATTTACAGTCTCTCAAATCAGGCATAATAACGGACAAAGTCCCAGCACGCATTACATCACCACATACCTTGTCTGTCAGTCGGGTGTCCAGTGTGGACGTGGTACAGCGTCTGTTGGCTCTGTCTGATGGCCGCCGTCAAGGGCATGTCGGCTTGCATCACCCACTCTTGGTTGTTGCCGTTGATGACCGTTTCCGTTGGCATTGCCAGAGAGTGCCGTTTTGCACATCCTTGGTCAGTGTTGCTAGCGACTGCTTTGCCTTAAAACGATGCATGAATGGGCATACAGACAAAAGGAAAGATACAAATGTATAATTAAGAAGTTGAAAACTTGCTGGTAAGCAGGATGTGTTTGAGTGGTGAGTGAGTGTTTCAATAAAAACAATTTCTATGTAATTGATGCGTGTGATGGTGTGTCATCACCAACTCTGATGGTGTGTGGATGTGTGTGTGTGGGTGCTCTGCCAAGCTTCCTTGTCTGTCTCCTCAAAAAAATCTGTTTTATCTGTGTTTCCGTCTGCATATACCGATGATCGATGGGCCGAATAGCTTGAGGGCTGCCAAGAAGGAGGCAGGAAGGTAGGTAGAAAAGATTAAGAAAGGGTTAATAGACAGAGAGATGCTAAAAGCCTTAGTCCTCAATTCTGACTTTATTTCTCAGATCCGATATTTCTGTTTAGCTATTCACATCATTTTTTTAAACTGGGCCAATATCCGATTCCAGTGTGAACTGATCACCGTCCTAAACTGACCCACATGCGCGAAAAACAATAACAAAGATGTCACACACAGCACGTAATAGTAGCATGAATTCCGATATGACCTTTCAGACTGAGGTCGAATTGTAAAAAATCTGACCTCTATCGGATTTAGAACCACATATGAAATTGGCCCAAATCCGAATTGAAAAGATCAGATTTTGTGATTTGTGCTGTTCACACTGTTAGGAAAAGAACTTATCAGAGAGAGAGAGAGAGAGAGAGAGAGAGAGAGAGAGAGAGAGAGAGAGAGAGAGAGAGAGAGAGAGAGAGAGAGAGAGAGAGAGAGAGAGAGAGAGAGAGAGAGAGAAAATTACACAGCAGGGCACAATGACTATGTTACATAAATGCAGCTATTACATTCTTCCTGTCTCATCAAATTCTGGCGACAAAATAAAATTGAGATAGTCAAGATAGGTGTGTGTGTGTGTGTGTGTGTGCATTAAAAGTAATACCCATGATCATGCCAGGCACAAAACTAATAATTGGATTACCATCACCATCAAACATCTAAGCCTACTAAAAGCAACCCTCCACAATCATTAGCCCAATCCTTCCAACATGCACAGCTCGGAACCTTGAAAAAATCCCATTTTTAGTTTTCATCAAACACTTTTCAAGAACATTCCATGACATTTTCACTGATGATTATGCATGAAACAGAGGTCGGAGCATTCTCATTGATCTGTTTCTCCAATAGGGAATGCTTACAAAGTATTAGCCATAAGGATCACACATTGGTGGTTAGTGGAACACATGCACTGGGGGTCTCCCCGCATCAATACCACACAAATAGGACAGTTTTCGGGCGACAGGGGTCAAAGGGCAAAGTTCAAGCATTGCCTGTCTTACCACCATGACCCTAGGGGAGGCCTCCCTGTCGCCGGGGCGGTCAAACACACCGATACCCATTCTTTGATTCACACAGTTACTTATCTGGGGGGAAACATATGGTATTGTGGATGGATACGTAGACGAAGCAATCTAAATCATATTGGCCAAGCACATACATGGGCCAAAGAACCTGGGATAAAATGTTGTGCATAGGACTCACTCCGCAACTGTCAGAGATACATTTTTTATTTTTTATTCAAATTTTTAAATGACCTGTGAACGGCTTTGTTGTATGAATGACAATCCCCAGTCTGTGAGAAAGTTCTTGACCAACGGGTATTTTTAAGGAATGTGTCCACTGATATCACAGTGTAGCTTAACCTTAGCAGAGACATTGCTAAGTGTACTGCATGTCTGTTCTGTTGTGGATCTCTAATACTACACGTTAGGCACGTCTCACCATGGCGAGCTCGGCTTCCAACTCCTTGATGCGGTTCTCCTTCAGGTCCAGCTGGGAGCGGAGGGCTCCCGCGTGCTCCGTGGCCTCCTTGGTCTGCCGAAGGTCCCACTTCTCCCGCTCCAGCATGTCCTTCTCCTTGGCCAGTGCCTTTACCGCATCCTCACTCTCCTGATCGAGAAGGAAAGGTGCAGGGAGAAGGGGTTCGGGGGCGGGGATCGAGTCGCAAGAAGAGGGAGAGACGGGACACAACTCATTTGGAGAGATTCACCAGAGGAGCATCATACAGAGGCATTGCATTATGCATCGCATGGGTCCCTATACTGCAAGGTTGGCCTATTGTGTGTGTGTGTGTGTGTGTGTGTGTGTGTGTGTGTGTGTGTGTGTGTGTGTGTGTGTGTGTGTGTGTGTGTGTGTGTGTGTGTTCTGTGTACTTTTCTGTGTTGTTCGTAGTTGCGGATGAAGTCTCGGAGCTGCTCCCTCTCTGCTCTCCAGCGTGGCATACAGCTGCTGCATCTGGTTGACCAGGTCAGCTTTCTCTGCCTTCAAACGCTTGCGGTCTGCTTTCATGGCTGTGGAAGAAGAGGCCAGCGTGAGTGACAGAGGGCGTTGGTCAATGTGATACACTGGCCTACGGGAGCTTCTAGGTCACATGTCGGCATCGTGGGTCTCCTTTCCTCAACCAGTTACCTTGCAGAGGTTTTCATGCTACCTTTCATCCCCCTGTTCCCTCGCTCCATCTCTATGTCTACTGCACCATGTGTCTTTGTCAGATTAGAATCCTTATACTTTATCTACCGTCAATGTTTCCCCCCCTCCTTCCCATTCCTCCTGTCTTAATCTGTTACTCCTACCTCCTGTCTCTCTCCCAGCTCTTTCTCGAGGCTGTCCCCAGCTATTTATCTTTCAAGTGAGTCTTCCACTAGAGTCTTTGTAATTGAACAGCATTCACAAAATGCATCTGGGGAGGCCGTCCATATGGACAGAATACACAGGCTTTTCACAGACGCACGCGATTCTACGTCCCTCTGTCCTCTTTCTATCATCCTTTCCTTCCCTCTCCTTTCTTTTAGAAAAGCAGTCCCCGTGCCAAGGCGATGCTAGTGCCAGCAACGAAGGACAAAGAGAGTCTGTCATTGGCTGAAAGAGACAGGAAGCTTCCGTGCACCTGGTACACGAAGTGAAATTAAAGCCCTCTTTGAGCTTGACCCAAAGAAAATGGCTGCTGCTTGCACCTGCATCACTACGAAATCCTCTTAAGGACAACAGCGTTTCACAAAGCAATGACCTGTAATAGAGGGTAGCTACAAACACTCTCTGGTAAGAGGTTCAAAGTGATATAATACGCGTGAAACTGCTATTAACCATCTATGCTGAGAAAGATTTACAGTAGCAGTGATACGAGAGCATGCGGTTCACTGAGGCAACAGCTAACCGGTGAGACAGCAAGCAGCAAGGCGTGTCTCCTTCAGTGACAGCCATATTAATGACTCGTATTCTCTGTGGCTTGAGGAGCTTGTCTGTGACTCCGGGCCTCCACAAGTCATTACCAGCAGAGACAGAGGAACCGCCAGGGAACCAGCCCTGCAATTTCTGAGTTTCGACTTGAAGGTAATGAATGTCTTTACTTTACTTTACTTTACCGTGTTGAACGTCTCTGTGAACGCACCTGTAGCTACGTCGCACGCGTGTGGGCTCCAACCACAGAGGAGCTCGGATCCAGACACATTCACCATGATGGATCCAAATCAGCAGGAAATACCCACATTTAACTAATCCCCACTGTTTCACCGAAACTAATCAGCCACCGACAAGCTCCTTGTGGCCCTTTCAACGTTGCCCTGAGAATTTCTGTGAATCAGACATAAGTGGCTTTTAGCCCACCACATAGCTCTCCGACCACCACAGCTGTGATGGGTTTGAGGCTGTGTGTTCCGAGCAGATTGGACGCTAAAAGTCTAGGGCCACCCTCAGTCCCTCTCTGGTGTCAGATTCAAGTGTTGAATGTGTACTGCAGAGCTGGCAGACGTATTACTTTGTAAAGAACACTATTTTGCAGTGGGATTTCTCTGTGTACAGAGAGGCTCTCAGAGTTACCGGAGCCTCCGACTGACCCCATCAGCCGAGGCAGGAGCTGGGTAATGGATATCGGGATGCTTAGCATATGAGGCCTAGTCCACACGTACGCGGGCATTTTTTTAAAATGTGGCTTTTTCTATGCGTTTTTGGCCTATCACCCACGTGTATTCAGGTCACTGAAAGCAGCCATTTTGCAAAACTCCTTCCAGGGTAAAGATATTCAGAAAGTCGGTTTTCAGATTGGATGTGTAAACAGGGAAAGGAGGAGGAAAACCCCTGTTGAAAAAATATTTGTGTAAGTAGGCCTGAGTCACTGCCAAAAATAGCATTTCTTAGATTTTTTTCTAATCCTTTTTAGACAGTATTTACTCAAATTATAGGTATATCTTCAAGAAAGCTCAAATGTGACTGCCTTTCCTTCCTCAAGACGGAATTTAAAATAAAGATTTGCAACAAGATAAAAGAACGAATTTGTGCACTAGGTTACACCTAAGCAATCCTCATTCATGACAATAGTGTTTAGGGCTAAAATCCTGGTATGTAGTGTGTTACCACAGTTTCAGTTCTACAGTAGTGATGACACAGGTTCACTTAACATTTCCAGAGAGAGGAGAACCTCCCCCATCATGAAAGCTGCCCATATATATTGAAATTCCTCACACTAAAGAGCCAGGCCACTCAACACTGGCATCACTACTAGAACTCGACACGAGAGGCCCAGGCTTTAAGCCACGATCAACCAATAACAAATACAAGGGGGAGAACACAGCAGAACATGTACTGTAGCACACAAAGAAACAACGGTCAGATGTAATATAAAAGGTCCTATTTACCTTGCAGTCAGGTTAGGTAAACTGTTAAAAAGAATTGATCTGTGTCTTTACCATAAAAAAGGTGTAATTAGTGTCTCAAGGCAAATGCGGTGCTTTTAAGAGTACACTTGGGACATACAAATCTAACAACGAATCGAACAACTTGTGGGCTAATCTTTTTTTTTTATGTGACGCAAAGCCAGGCTTTCGGAATGTTCTCGAACAGGTGGTAAGTTTTGAAAATGAATGTGGATGAGCTCTGCTGGATGTTAGTCATTTACCCTCTACCTCATCCTATGACAACAACCAAATAGGTTGGCCAACTTTTAAGGGAAACCAGTGAAAAAGCCAGATCTGTTCCTGATGTCCCTACCTTTTCTTCAGGATTAAAGTTCTGCATGATGTGACACTGGTTTGTGTCTATCTAGTATTTTGAGTCTAAAGTGTCTTTATGATGAAAGTAATGGCCAACATGAAGACAGCTGGCTCTGTTAAAACATGAAATGTAACATTTATCTACAACCTCTAAAATTATTTAAAACGGTGTGTGTGTGTGTGTGTGTGTGTGTGTGTGTGTGTGTGTGTGTGTGTGTGTGTGTGTAATAGAAGTAATGACACCACAGCAACAGGAATCAGGTAAGGTGGCATTGATCCAGTCTTGTCTGATAGCGATCTGTAGAACTCATATTCAATTTCGTAGAACGTGACTTCTCACTTACACTGGATTTATGAAAGACATTCATTGTGTTGCTTAGCCAATCTGTTTGGCATTCTGCATTCTAAACACAATAGTACCTCTGTGTTGTCTTTGCGTAGCCTTTCATTGACTTCCACAGAACTAGCATTGTCAATATATTTTTCCGTGATATGCATTGGGAACCACAGGTGCTAAAGTCACAAGAATAATTTTGGTTGAATAACCGATATTTATTAATTAATCATTTAATTGAGGCTAGAGGAAACGATACACTTTTAAATACTTTGAAACCCTATGCACTCAAACATACACAGAGAAACTAACTAATACTGTGATGAAACTATGAACCAAAACTGTGATGAAACTATTAACTGTTTTTAAATAGCAACATGTCACTAGTTGGTTCCTGTGATGAAACAGCTGCCATGGGCAATGAAATATATCATTGTAGATTTGGAAAGCACTATCAGACAATTTTTATTATTATAATAACGTCTTCCCCAGTCCCCAAATTCAATGTAGGCCTTTTTTGAAGGAATACTTAATTGTTAAAAAATCTCTACAATTGTAATTATTTTCATGTGATCGTTTTAAGCAGTCCAGTGAGAGTGTGGTAGCACTTAACAGTTTGCTTTACCGTGTAGTGTGTGCGTGTGTGTGTGTGTGTGTGTGTGTGTGTGTGTGTGTGTGTGTGTGTGTGTCTGTCTGTGTGTGCTTCTGTGTCCCCTCATATTTGTACAGAGGGGTTTTAATGTGGGGCTCAACTGCTTTCAGAGCACGTTGTAGCGTGGAAAGACAGTAAATGCAGTGGACAGACTGTTCTTTGATGATACATAGCTGTCAAGAGGCTTTCAATTCTGTTTTTATTGACTGGGAATTCCAGAGAGGTAGAGTTTCAAAGCTGTGGGAAAAGCTAATTTAAAAAAAAAATCAATTTTGAGCAATATGCTCACTTTGAAAAAAAATCTGTAAAATAAATGTATATATGTGAAATGGCACAAGACTAAAATTATAAACACACCCAGGACTTTCTATGTTAAAATACCAATTATATTTCCTATTCTAAATAGACCGTGGCCTACTTATGCTGGCTCAGTGGTTAGCACTGATCCAAGGTCCTTTCTGTGTGGAGGTTGCATGTTCTCGCCATGTTTGTGTGGTTTTCCGCCAGGTGCTCCGGTTTCCTCACACTATCATAAAACATGTTAGGGTAATTTTGACCAAAGCCGATAGAACTGGAGTCAGTGTGTGTCTGATGTGTGGTGAGCAAGTCAGATGCAATATGTTGGGTGAGCCAGTCTGCCGCAAATTGGTTGCCATGGTATCATCCAGACTGATTGTTGTGTGAGGTAGCTGTCTGACTGTTCGTTGTGTCTGTTTGTACTTAATTGGTCACCAATTTGTGAAGTGTTTTGGGTCCTTGAGAAAAAGCGCAAGAAAATAAATCCAAACTATTATTATTATTGGATAGTGACTTGAAGTGTGAGGTATTTTTATAAACCAGGATTGATTTTTAAATAGAAACACATACAGTTGCAAGATTACAATTGGAAATTTGCAAATCCCAATTAGCAAAATCGCAATTGTTGGATTTAGATTGTAACTCAAATTGTAAAACATTTACCTCTAATAAATTATATTCAAAAGTTTGTCATCACATTTTATAACCAGTGACCCTACTATTTCCATCACTTAAAGCCCTTATAAAGTGTTTACAAATGTATACAGCGAAGAGTTCCCTTAACCACAATGTTCAGACCTATACCAAAAATCCCTTATGGCAATCCCTTGCTTGATTGATCCGGCCAAAAGAACACTTTGTCATGGCATCTGGTGGGTGGTTCACAATGTGCTCGTCTCATCAAATGTGGTTAAATCAAGCAGAACCACTACCTTGCTTCAAATGAATGTGCTGCATATTGCCATTATTCTTTTGAACGTGTCATTCTCTTGTTATTTTTCCACTAGAGGGTTCTTCAAACCAAGCGTGTTCAAACGGAAAGAATGAACAAGTCCTCTTGGAGGGCAAACACACAACTCAGCAGTGAACATTAAAGTAAACTATACCAACATGACTACCAAAAGCGTTACCTATGTAAGCATCAGCTTAATAGGAAAACGCTGGCGTTCAAGAGCTGCCATGGTTTCAAAGAGTTCTAAAGACTGGTGGCAATTTAGTGGCTCACCGGTTCCCTACTCTGCATTGAGCTCTTGTCGTGCAAAACAAACCCACACACTATAATCACCACCCGCTACTGCTAGTTAGCATACAGAGAGATAGGGAGAGTACAACTGGGTAAACCACTGCCAAAACAACAAGACAGTCAAGTGAAAGTGATAGAAAACTACATGATAGACAGCGCTGTAGGGAGAGGACCAAAATGACTGTCACCCACGCACCAGGGAAAGAAAGAGTGGTGGGGATTCAACAGATAATCCTAAGAACTGCCCTTGCTCTTGAACCCCAATTCTGCCTTCCCTGAGAAAGAACATAACGACAAGGTTCCATGAGCTTTGCGAGGGAGGACTCTGCAGCTGGCTATTACCAAGTGCACAGATGCACAATGTTCTAAGTAACTTGTGGCAACATCAACTAAAACGACAATCTTTTAACTTTGGTTAGTGCGAAGCATGATCAGAGCCAACCTGAAACTATAGTTTATTAATATATATTATATTGTCTCCATGGCAACAATTCCCTCTGTCCTATTTTGGTAAGCTCATGTTTCCATCAGTGCTAAAGGTTATTCATACACTCATCAAAAACATATATTAATTATGATGTGACATTAGGAAATTTCCTTTTTCCCTCTCCTCCAGCCAGGCATCGTCATCAGGTGGATTGGCTCACTGGAATTTATCAGCTTAAGAAAATACCTTCTTAATGCAGATAGAATTGGAGCTGTGTATTACACACATATTCATAGATAAGCAGTTCTGATCTTAGTTGAGACCTCTGTCAAATATGCTGTCCAACTGGAGACAAGCACCTATTTATTCTTCACTTTTCTGTTGCTTGCCTCTTCTTTCATAAAAATAAATAAAGGTGAAGGCCTCCATCCCTTGATCTCCATTTCATAATGAAAGGATTTACAGGGAAGTGATCCCACGTGGAAAGGAACACACATTATGTGAGTATTACGCATCACTTGTGGGTCGTGCCTTATCAGCCTGTGTTTCATGGTTTCATAGTTCTTGGATTTGAAGCATTCAATGAAATCATTAATAGAAGTTGAGAAATGATCCATGAAAAGAAAGGATCCAAAGATAAGTCCATCTTTTGAGTAAACTGTGTTAACATAAGATCTGCCTTTGTGCTTATCTCGGATAAAAGCATTACTCCTTTCAAACATTCTGATATCTAATATATGCCAACACACATCAAGTAGGGTATGTGTGGATTGTGGTCAACACTAACCACCTACATTTTTTGTCAGGCAACTCTGTTCTGATGGAAACTTAAATACATGATGCCGGTGGTGTACAATTCTGATGTTGTGCTGTACTTCCAGCTATCCTGTCTCTCACCTTGCAGTGCCTCTTTGGCGCGGTCTAGCTCCTGCTCCTTCTGGGCCAGCTGTACACGTAGCTCAGTGGCAGAGAGCACGTCGGCAGAGCAGCCACCCTGGGTCTCCTCCAGGTCCTTACTCAACATGTCCTTCATCTGGCGCAGCAGGTGCACCTCCTCCTGGAGCTGGGACACCTCCTCACGCAGGAGAACTACAGAGGAGGAGAGAAGGAAACAGACTGTTTGAATTCCGACCAAGAAATTCTCGAAAATTTTAAACATTCTCTTTGGTTTCCCTCTTCAAATAAAGATGAAATAAAAAAGGACATTAAATATAGAAATAAATTGCTTGAATATTCTATACAGCTGACAATCTCATTCTTCTTTCAGTCAAATATAATGTTGGGGCATGTAACCAAACTGCTGTAGTGGATTTGCAACCTGTCTTTGCAGTGTCCATCCCCTGTTTATTTGTAATGACACAGCAGGGATGTGTATGTACTGTGCCAGTAGCTCTTCATAAAAGCTCACCACTGGTGTCTGGGAAGCATACACTTACTTCCTGGATGTGAGGCTATCCTCTTCATTTGCTTTGTCAACAATTGATTAAATTAGATTCACATCCTTGCAGAATGGGCTGCTAATGATCTGGATCATTTGTGTCAATTTGGTTTGTTTTTTCGTTTGTTTGCTTTTACAGATCAGCTCAGCTGAGCCTGATTCGTATTCCCATCTATGTCACATATCACTTTGGTTATTTTGGTTTTACCATTTTTTTTTTGGGGGGGGGGGGATTTCAGAATACATTTTCCAGAGCCTTTATTTGTATTCACTGACTAAATGTAAGGGCTGTACAGAGCCATCTACTGAATAACTCCTACTTTATATTACATTTGAGTTACTAGAGGCCGAGTGTAATGAAAGCTTCGGCAAGGAGAGTGTGTCATTACGCCAAAGGTGTACTTAATGGACCCGATAATAGGACCACATTTTACAGAGCTCTTCAAGCAGCAACCTCCTCTGAAAGACATAGAGTGCAAGATCATTTGAGAAGCGAGCAAAACAAATTGCAGCAGTGTTATAAAACTGAGTAACGGTCACCCACAGAATTTAATTTCTCATTCATTAAGTTTACATCTATTGATGTAAGCAAGGGGACAGCGCCAGCACCAGCAAGCAGGTAGAGGCAACATTTGTCAGAATTATTCAAACCTTTATTGTTGCCTCCAATCAATTTGTCTTAGTAATTGTGTTTTAGTGCAAAGTAAATACGCAAATTGATGTCAAGCCAGGACCTCCCACCCTAGATTAGAAGATTTTACATTTATCCCCTGCCTGTCAAAAATACAGCAATATGCATTACAGCCTACTTGTGTGAATGTGGGAATGCTGCAAGGACCAGAGCAAGTATGTGGAAGACACTTGAAAAGAAGCCTAACCATTAGTCAGTATTCACATTGTAAGAGAAATGACATCACATATCCACAGGCTGGCAAATTACTGTGTTCCACAGCTCTGCATCAAAGATTATAAGGCAAAGAATGAGTTTTCTCTGTTCCTTCTACTTTTCAACTCCATGAGCCCACCATCTTGTTCGTCATGCGGCGGGCAGCCTGTTTGTTGGAGGATATGATTATGGCTCTTATCCGGGTGATTGGGTTACTGATGCACTGTATCTACCGGATTTGTGTTTTTTTTCATGTCTTTTAATGTTCTCGTTGAAAGCCCTATTTGTTAGTTGCTTTGGATGAAAGCGTCTGCTAAATGATTGTAATAAAATGTAATGTGAGTAATATGCAAGTCTATATACTGACACCCTAGACAGGGTTTCTATCTGGCAAATTGAAGTAAACTTAAGTCTTACATTTCTGTTTGGAGCAGTGCCTTTTGAAAGGGCAAGTAATCCTGAGAACGAATGTTGAAACAATGGGTCATGCTGGGTGTTCACTTGGTTTGCACGGCTAATTAACATTCAGTTATGGAGCGGCCATGAACAAATGTGACACATAACAACAAGACTGACGTTAGCGGTGCCGTCAATGACTCAAGAGAAGAGCAAGAATGTATATCTCAGCTCATAGCCATAATGAAAGGAGCATGAGTCAACTTTGGTTTTGACTGCTGTTATACATTAAAATAGTGCACAATATAAAAGCCTAGCCAATTTTCCGTTCATCCTTCATTTATTTAGAAGTACAGATAACAGACATTGACCATAGAAGCTAAGAATCCAATGAGATGGGGGTCAAGCACAAACGATAGAAACGTGTTGTTGAATATATAGTCATCGTATTGCATTGTTACTCGTACTATTGCTAGTACGCTCAGGAGAATCACTGCTATGGGGGATCTATTTTGGAATGTAGTCAAGAATGAGGAGAATCCATCACGGTTGGTCTCTCTCTCTTGTTTCCCCAGGGTTCCGCTGGGTAATCTTCTTGCCACTCCTTCACCACCATATGATCTCCACCGGCTAATACAGACACAAATATTTGCAGCAAATACAGCAGCCAGAATTCTACAATAACTGTAACTTAAAAAAACGTGCCAAACTAGAGAATACTACTATCTTGAGAAAGAAAAGGTGGCGCATTCTCACCTGTCAAATCATATACTGTCGCAATGTACTTCCATCACAATCTCAATCCTTAGCTTTTAAGTATTACATTAACCTGAGACTTCATTATCAGATACAGAGTGCAGTTGCTACGATGTCGGTTTATATTTGTAATAGTTTCAGCGATACACTAATAAAATGAAATTTGGCTTTTGATTGCAAGGGTCCAATAAAACTATTCGGCTACAATTTATGTCATCAACATACATCTTGTGTAATTCAGAAGTTGCTATGGGAATGAAATGAGTTTGATGACCAATGATATTTGCCACTTGCCGCTTGACTCAATTTGTAAAAGGACATTAAATATGTGCATTCATTAACCCCTTTCATCTTTTCCTCCCCTACTCTCCATTCCCCATACTGAATCTGTCCTCACTCATCATGATTCATCAAAACAGTAAATAAAATCTCCATCCCAGGCCATTTATGTAAATTCTTGATGAAATGCTAAGATTTGCATAATCGCTTCCATCCATCAGCTGATATGGTCCCGGAACCAGTGAATTATAGAGATGCTGGGTGCTGGCTTCTATGTCTTTTTCTAACACCAGTGTGGGCTAAAGTCCACTGTCTCTTTAGCAGCAGACTGTGCCAGCGAGTTCAAAGATAGAGGTTATAAATAAAGAAAATACATTCTGTAACATTACTTGTTCGTTATTCGTCAACACAATCCATCGACAGGTTGACTTTAGGGTTGACCAGTTCCTCAAAGACTCAGGATCATTGCAATGAGAAGATCTCATTTTGTGGCACCACAGACAGACTGCATGGTTTTCACTGGGGGTGCAGCTCTGATTAGCTGCCAATACCAGGGCAGTCCTCCCCTGATCCCTGTCTCTTTCTCTCACACACAAACACACAAGAATAACAATACAAGAGTGCACACACACACACAAGAATAACAATACAAGAGTGCACACACGCACACACACACTTTCTATTTCTTTGTCCAAGTTTCTATCTTTCTATGAGTCGCTCCCATTAAAACAGGAAGATTCACAAACTTTCCATGTGTGTAAGTTTGAAAGGCCCAGCAATCTGTCAAAGTCCGGTGGCCACAAAGCAGCTAAAATTGGTGTTGGCTAGGACAGAGGCGGAGGTCGAAAATGTACAGGGAACGACGGCAACTGTCTGGAGGGGACATTTTTAGATTGGCTTCCCCTTTTTCTGATTGAGCGAGGGGGGAAGATGGAGTGGGGCTCAATTCTAGTTTGAAACAAGAGACAAAATCAATTCACATGATCAATGTCCCTATAGAGTTCCAATTCAGCCAAGTATGATCCTCTTTGGATCGTCAAATGTAAAATGTGTTTTTCTGACAGGCAGCTGCCCTATTTTCATTTTAATATCAAGTGATTAAGAACTTTGTGCCTGAACATGAATGATAGGTTTTATGCCGGCATCCACAAAACTAGATGCACTTGACCTCTTGTCACATCTCCTAGCATGGTGCAGCTCCTTCTTCATGCTTTGCACACCAAACAAAAAAAAAAACACAATTGTAACAAAGAGCACACCAACCTAAGCCATACATTAATTGATTTCTAATTATCTTAACATGTATTAAGTAACGTCAATACTCAAGGGACATAGGCTGTACATAAAGTAGCCCACTGTGTTAACTGTGACTGGTACTAAGTCTGGAAAGGAACTATGACCGCTACTCACAGCTCCATACAACAAAATGTCCGCTAGTGTTCCGCTAGAAAATGCAGGACCACGGTGCGGTTTGTTTCAAGTGGGAACCTAATCAGAATAACCAAACCTAGAGACGGGAAGCAATGTTGCCCTTTTGGTCCTTCTATCTGTACTTTACAGCGTGTTAACATCGAATGGCTAATCAAAATGAAAATTATAGTATTTTAGTTTTCATTTTCACAAAGTATTTGAACAGGCAAAGGTAAATAATTTAAGTTTAGTTTGTTTCTGTTATGAATTGTTTTCAATGAGAAAGCCCTTTTATGTGAATAACGTTTAGAATAATAATATTTAAGAACAACCAAACAAACAACATACTCCTGGTTAAAGACAACTGCCCTAGAGCAAAACAACATAGCTCAGCCGGCTAGGAGGGCGGGAGACTCAACCACATTCTTTGACGGTGTGGTCAAATACACTTGTGCTAGGAAGTTGCAACACATTAAACCTAGGGATCTGTGTAACCAGAAAATGCCATTCATTTGAATTAAACAAACTAATTATTTAAGACAACAGTTTGCGTAAGAAACAGGTTGCTGTCGAGGGATGTTCAGTCAGAAAACTAAACACGCATATTAAATATGAATATACATCCGTTTGGGCATGGTTGGGTATGTTACATTGAAGCTCCCTGCTGTACAAATCCGGGACAACATCCTGAGGCAGGCAGCACACATACATCCATCCCCTTTTGGACACATTAGTCGAACATATTAGCACATACACATACTACACACTCAAAGATAAAGAAACAAACTCACATTGGTAAGCAAACATCACTTACATGCTTACACACACACACACACACACACACACACACACACAAATCAAATCAAATCAATTTTATTTGTATAGCACATTTCATACACAGAGGCAATTCAATGTGCTTTATACAAGGCAAGCAGAAAGGCATACAAGGAAGAGGATTAAAGACCATTCAAGAAACAGGAAATAAAATAATAAGAGAAAATAAAATTGCTAAGACAAAACTCCCATGGGATGCAGTGTTCCCACTAATATGCAATAGAGAAAAATTATGTTTTTAACCTAGATTTACAAGTAGTCAGGCTTGAAGCAAGTCTCAGAGTCTCATAGTCAGTTATTTGGAATTTAATGGTGTAATTGTAGAAACTGAACAGTATTGCCTGGAGTTTCACAACCTTCGCTTTGAGTCTTATAGAAGCTGGGAAGAGTACCGTGTCTGTTGTTAAATGCAGCCAAAAAAGATGTTTGTGTAATCCATTTCTTGTCAAAAATCCTTTTTATTGTTATTTTCTTATTACAGTATATGGAATGAGCAGTTTACTAATGACAAAAGCAATCCATCACCTTCACCTGTCTATGATTGTCTGTTAAAGTATCTGTTTTCTGTGCTTTCCATGAACCGTAATAATGTTGGTCACGCACAATGTTTCAGACATACTACCTTTAGTTGATTTTTGTTATCTGCCCTGGTATGAAAGTCTTTCAAAAGGTAGAAAGATATTTTTTAAGCTATTTCAGTTGCATTCTCACTCATGGTGCTTGAGCGCACACACACACACACACACACACACACACCTACACACACACACACACACACAATCACACAAAGTGAGGTATTGATGAATGTCTGCCCTTTAAAGACAGGTTGAAGGCTGTGGCCCATGTATGACATTTTGGTCCTGAAGGGATCAATGTATGTCTGTCGTGTAGCTGAGATCCTAGGAGACAGTCCTGACCCAAAGCACGCTGAGCTAACAGCACAGACAGTGGATCACATGCTGTTACGCAGTTGCAGGTTGAGATCAGTTGCAACATGGTATTTTTAGTGTGTGTTTGGAAAAGTGACAAAGAATGTGGCAGGTATTGACGGCCCCATCAAACTTCAAACTCTTTCTTTGCAGGATCTGTGGCACACAAACACCTGAAGTGATCTCAAACCATGTCATGGATGGGGCCCTGGTGGTATGCCACTGGTCATTAAGAAGCTACAAAGCTATCAGAATCAGAATCACTTTTATTCGCCAAAATACACAACGTACTAGGAACTTGATTTGGTGTTCATTGTGCAGACTCTTAACAATTCAACAACAAGATGAAACAACACAGAGACACACAAACCAGCAGGACAATTATCTCCATCTCCTTGGTTACCCAAGCCATTAACATCAACTCAACCATCATATTGATGCTCAGTCAGCATACACCCTTCCACACACACACACACACACACACACAGAGAGAGAGAGAAATGCATCAATATTGGACCTATGATCAATCCTATTGAATCTGTCAACAGCCGGCAGATGATAGCTAAGCTCTTGACCACTCCACTGATGAATGGAGTATGCTGTTTCTGGAGAGCTCCTCTGTGTATTAGACGGTCAATTCTCATAAGAACAATCTGCCTTCGACGCTAGAGGAGATGACAGGGTCAGGCATGAGGAAAATGAAAAACAGAGTGCAACGGCTCGGGGCTCTCCATTACAGGCGTCACCCTTTAACACTCGGTATTGAAAGAGACACTTATGAAGAGATCACCTTTTGTCGGAGGCGAGAAGAGGCTACTCACATCATCACTCAGTGAGAGTGAGGAGCCGGACAGCGGGTGGACCGTTACTCAAGTCGCCATACATAACCTTGTGCCTTCCATGAGCAACCTTGGCCATAATGGGACTGTGAAGATGCCAGTAACATCACCAGGGCTCTGATGTCTTTGGCTTAGCTACGGTAAGAACTCTTACCATTTTTATGTACTGTTGGTTCTGTCGTCGCCTTACAGCTCCTCATATTTTTTCAAAATCATGAAGTATTTTAACTTTCAGTAAAAAATAGCATAATTCACTGTGACATAGTGCCATAGTATGTAGAGTTGTCATGATATGGAAATGTTACCTACAATAATATACCAACAAAAGTATGACTGCAAATAAAACATATTTCTATTTCTATTTACATCTTAATAGCATTTGGCTGCTTATGTGTTTTTAGTTATTATTTTATGCATTTATACAGGGGTAACTGGTCTCTTTTCCAGCAGTGCCTTAAAAGGCAGAATACACACTATATAAATTACAACAACTAAACAAACATTGAACTCACAGGCATTCAAATATAAAGTACGTTTAACACTAATTTTACAAAATTAACAAAATAATTGTCCTATTTTGCTCTTCTTTTCTCTCACACACGCTAACTTGTCTTGACATCCATGTCTGTTTAGTTACCAGCCACCAAATAAGTCCCTGAAAACACATTTAGAAAATAATTAAAACAAATCTACAGCGAATGTCTCATTTAAATTATCTGTTCCAGACAGTCAATAGTGCCCCTTGCTTCCAAAAGTATAATTCCATAACATGGTAAGCTATTGATCAGAAACTGTTGTTGTCATGAGATGCCATTGCTATCTATTTGGCTATCCCTTATATCTCCATCATAATTACTCAACCCAGCAGGAAACAAAGCTGGCTAGCTAACGTTCCATCAACATTTGCTTCTGTGTGTGAGGCAACAACAGCACTGATGGTGATACAAATGAGGTAACGTTAGCTAAGCTATGGTAATACCTTTTCTTATGCAAAATCACAAGTATTGCAAGTCCTTGGTACGTGGTATTACCCTGGTTCCTGTAAATCATGCAACCCCATTAGTATGTATGCTGACCTCAAAGTAGGGGAAAGAGTCCAGTACAGTACAGTACAGTTATAGGGAACAAAAAAATATCTTATATTATATTACAGCCAAAACAATTATACCCAAAACAACACCACGATACGTATTTCTTAAAGATGCAGGAAAATATAGAGAATTCGGCAAAAAAGAATTTGAATCACAACAGACCAAAAAAGTCAACCTTGTGAGTCTCTGGTTCCTCCTTTACCTCTCCGAAGCCCCTCTCTTCAAATGGTGCTTACACATGCCTGCACGCTAAGCCAAGCTCATTAGCAAGGTAAGGCCAGGTCAAAATGCTCCGATACAGCTTGCTTTTAACCAGCAGCGTGCATGCAAGGTGATTGATAGGCAGGTTGCCACGCCTCCTTGACACAACTGTCCTGATTGATTAGTGACTGCCGGGCTTCCAAAGATTTTTGACAGACTTCATACAGGGCCTAGGGCGCATAGAGAGCACATTTTATCTCAAAGCAGTGATTAGATATCTGTCAGGAGGTAGGTAATAAACGTAAGGATTGTTCAGAATTTGTGTTATTTTGCTAGAAAATTAAACTTACTGGACCTTTAATGGACTTGAATTGCAGCAGGCTGGAGTGTGTGGTCCAATAACTCCTCTATTCTGCGAATATCTAGAAATCTGCTGTCTAACATGTCGGAATGTGACATCCAATGCTTGCGAGCCTATTTCATGCTTCAGGTCCCAGGGGCAATGAGGGCTACCCACCTAGGAGAGCGGCTCTAGAACGGAGTGTGACAGTGGGGAAATAAAACCGCACGTAGCGAGAGAGAGATGGGCAGCTATCATAAAAACACCATACTGACCATATCTTACTGCTTCACATTCAAACCCTTTTCTTCATCTCATTCCGACTGTCCTTTCCTAGAACACAACTTTTAAATGAAACATGCAAAAAGCATGGGCAAGTGCGTACACACAAACACACACACGCACGCACGCACACACACAAACTTCCTTTAATTGCCAATGGTACAGTAAAGTATACAGGGCAGCCAACCACACGTTGATTCATCCAATAAGCAGCAGTTGTTTACTCAAGTAAAGTGTGACCTGCGGGAAACACTGGGGGATTATAGGGCATTCCGCAATCCCGGACGGACAGAGATAGGCGATCAGACACCGTGGCACGGATTAGCACAGAGGATCCCCTGATGATAGGACAGAGGTGCTCTTTAAGTCATGAATGATGGGCAGAACGACAGCCAGGCGAATGGAGGGAACATGTTTTAGGCAACGATAAGTAGGAATGACCTTGCCTCTGTATAACCACGTATGAAAAGTGATGGAGGAGTTGGGGACAGTGGACCGCCAGCATATCCTCCTTATTACAAAGCGCGTAATTGGAAATTGAGCTTGAGGCCTGCAACTATCCTCCCTAATGAACTCTTCATCCTTTCAACCTTTCATTTTTCGTCTGCCATACCGAAACCGGTACATTAAATTAAAAGCCAGTGAGGTGGCAAATAGACATAAAGCTACCAAAATGTACAATATTTACTAATTTCTTGGCCTAATTGCCTTTGCCTAGCTGACTGTGTTTACAATGAAGGACCAAATGGGCAGACTACTGATTGTGAGCTTTTCAAATCTGCCTCGCTGGGCCACTAGATTTAGAACTTATTGTTTGTGATTATATTCAACACAGAACATTGTCGGACTCTGCTCGGCATGATAATACACTCGTTCGGGCCAGACAATGATCGTTGCCATGGAAGTGGATGATGAGCTACGATTGCACGATAATTTGAGCATGGCGATTGTGTGAGGGAAAGGCAGTGACAGCTCTAACGACATAATGTTTGGACAAATCCGTGGAGAATTGCAAATACCACCGTTGGTCCCGAAAGTTTGCTCCATAGTAAATTATAGCGTTGGGTAGAAATGGATGTCTTATTTGTTCTCACTGCATAACAAGTCAGATTTACCGAACAAGGCCAGGGTTGTTTTTGAGTTGAGCTTTGATGAAGCTAGAAGAAGTAACCACATGGCAGAATCTAATTAGAAATCGTACCACGTGTGTGTGTATATGTGTGTGTGTGTGTGTGTGTGTGTGTGTGTGTGTGTGTGTGTGTGTGTGTGTGTGTGTGTGTGTGTGTGTGTGTGTGTGTGTGTGTATGTATGTTTTTGTTTGCTACTGGGACAGTCTATATGACTGCTTATGCATTTATTCATTGATGGCTTGTATTAATACAAATACACAGGAAGACTTTTTTCCCTCTTCCCCGAGAACATACTCCTGCCTCTGAAATAGACGGCTCCACCAGATAAGCACTCAGAGGCCTGTCAAATTAAGCCATGGCAGCACTTGTGATAAAAGGTAATTAACAGCGACCCTCCTAATCATGCTGTCAGGCCCACACTTACACATGCACCTACACACACACACAGTGCCAATCCTGCGTGAGCGACAGTTTTGTGGCTTGTGGAAACATTCACCGTGTCCCCATCCAGGGCCTTTTTTTGTATCAAGGGTTAAAGGTCATGACAGGGGTAAGGTTAATTACTCAGCTTAGCAGGGGTTGAAACGTCCCTTCCTCATGTCAGTTAACTTCCACAGACTAAGATGTGAAACAGTTGTGACAGCAGAAGTGTTTGATTCCAGGCAGGGTCAAAACGACTGAGTCTGCAAAAAACGGGATGGGATTGAAATTCTCAACTGTTGTGTTTCGGTGGCAAGTGGAAAGTTTTCCATGCTGACCAAACTTTGTTTTTTGGTTATTATCTTAAAAAAAGAGAAACAGAAGAATATCCATCATAAGGAAATATGAGATACTGTCAAGCAATATGAGTGTGAGAGTTGATGTAATCGAAGCACCCTCGCTGACATACAGCCACACCTTGGATTGAAATGGGGCTAAGGGAGTCTATGAACACCTTGGTGGTGTTTGTTTGTTTTGCCTTCTCAGCCCTGATGGTGTCACAGCCACACCCTGTGGCTGAGCCAGAAGGGTTCAATAGTCGTCCTCCTAGTACATGACTCAGTTTGACAATGCGAGACGGGTCACCAGGACACCTTAACAAACTGTTGAAAGAAACACAACACTAGAAACCACACCATCATTGAACTGACTCATTTTAACTTTAGTGGTGAACATCAACACGCAGACTTGACGGAGAAATAACAAAACAAGGTGAACTTCATTTCAATCCTCACAAGTATTGGTTTGGGGGGTTAGGGTTGGTTTGTGCACACGTCTCACTGTTTTTGCTGGGGGGGAAAAGGGCAGCTGCACAGAAAGTGAATTGGTTAAATAGGTATAGGTTGAATGGTTTTAAAGACAGTTAAAACTAGGTTAAGGTAGGTGCAGGTGACCATTTAACAATATCCCTTTGCTTGAAAGCAGTGCATTTTAAAAGCTTAGATACAATATGTATTTTACAAATTTTTACATAAATAATGTGTAAAATGCTACAGAAAATTTGACAGTTTTAATGTGAAATAAAGACACGCTGAAGTTTTTACGGTTATTAAGTGTTAGCTACGATCAATTAGTGACAGATGGCTTCAAAATTTTAGAGAGGTTAAGAATTAACGTCTATTTACTCTGTATATTTATTATATATTCTCATAAACAAACTGCATAATAGGTAAATGCAACTGTAATAATTCAGTAATTTCCACCAAACCAGACGACCAACATGTGCAGCTTTTGTTTAAAGTAGCAGCACAAGGTCCAAAGTGTTAGAGTTCATTCCCATGTTCAAATAATAACAACCAAGGGGAGGTCCGCTCGGGTTAAAGTCTCCGAACGCTTCAGTGCAGCAACAGGTGACTATCCGACATGACACCTGACACTGCAGCCCACATGTGAACACCCTGCTCACGGTGTTCACAATCACACACAAACACACAAAACAGCCCTTCAAGTAACCTGTTGTACAAGTGCTTCAGACTACCAGCCAAGAACGAGGCCTGCGAGTGTCAATTTTAATCTTTGGTGAGCATTCAACTGCTGCACTTAGGTCTAAAAGAAGCTACAGTCGGCGGTTTCACTCACCAGGTTTCCCCTCCTCCTTGTCTGATTTCATCTCCTCCTGGAAGGAGAGTGTTCCCAAGGATTCCACTGTCAGGTGTGTGGTCGAAACTCGCAGGCACTTCCAAAAGACAGGAATTTAAACCCTCGAGTGTCCTACTCTTCAAAGAAGAACGTATCGTATCTCTCTCCAGTCTGGTTAGCTGGTATCCAGGAAATACAATCCATCGGGTGCGCTTGTCCTCCCTCTCTCTCTCCCTCTCTCTCTCTCTCTCTCTCTCTCTCTCTCTCTCTCTCTCTCTCTCTCTCGCTCTCTCTCTCATACACACACTGAGCGTACCTGTTTTAGGAGACTCCCACGGGCTTGGATATACATGTTATACTCCACCCCTCTCCCAGTACTCCACCGGCTCCCAGGAGGGGAGGAGCTGACCAGGGCTGTCATAACTTCAGTTTGAGTATTAAAGGACTCTTTCAACTAGTTTCCCATAAAGACGCCACCCCATTTTATAAACTCCACATTTTGTGAAAACATTGATATATAGACACTGGTCTTAACCATGCCTTGTACATTTCCGCCATGTTAATACTAGCATTTAGTTCAGGGTACATCAGAAAAACATGTTTGTGATCCGTGATGATGTCACACACTCATTTCTACTCTTTCCTCAGGTATACTTACAGCTCTGCTTGCTGTCTTTGGATTTTTATTTAGTTTTTCACCATTAGCTGAAAAACTGCGTGTAAAGGATCTTACCTTTCCCACACCTCCAACAAACGTATGGTTTCGCTACAATCATTGCATCTAGCCTCCTTCGAGCATGGGCTATTTGAGAGTTCTTACACAATAAAACAGAACAGCTCCACTTTGCCCAACAAGAAAGCAGGCCTGGACAAAATAAACCCTTGTATTCCATTGTGTCGGTGTATAATGAACAAAGTGAGGAAACTGAACACTGCCAAGTCAAAGCAAGGTGGGGGTTTGGGTGGGGACGTAGCTTTGGTGGGGATGTGGGTTGGAGGGCGGTGTAATCACAGCAGCACTCCATGTTCTCTAAGCTCAACTTATATGCCACTGATTAAAGACAACATAATAGCGACATTCTTTGTGTGGCGAGAGTGGCGAGGGAGAAGAGGCTCAGTGCTTCATTTCTTTGTGAGCGTGTGCGTGTGCGCGTGCGCGTGCGTTGATCTCGCCCAATGATAAGGCCCCTTAGGGGGGTTGGAGAGGTATGGAGGAGGAATTCTAAGAGGCTCAGCAGTTCATTGTAGAGGGGCTGTATTGTATTGAACAAACACCAGGGATTCTTTCTAACACTGGCTATTTCACTGTTCATTTTACCTTTCCAAAAAGGCCATTTCTGTGGAACCCGCACTCTTATTTAAGCCGATAAAGGAAGTCGGATCATTTATATTAACTATAAACGACCGCAGTGTTTGCTGTGCAGAGCAGGATATTTATCAATTAGATATTTGAAGTCGGCAGGCCTTTAGATGAAAAGTGATTCAGCATACTATTTATTCTAGTGAACAGAAAAGCACAACATATGAATATGAGGGCCAAATATGAGAGCTTAATAGTGCCATTCATCTTGTGAAAGTGTATTTATCGAAAGCAATGTGACCGCATCATTGCTCATATCACCGCCACGGGGTGATACGGACGGACTGTTGTACCTGACCAAATTTAAACCTGCAGTCAGCACTGTAAGGACAATGGCTTGCAAAGTCATAAGCTGCTAACCTGAAGCGATGTGTGAGTCAGCTAGGATATTCAAACATGGTTGCAGATGTCTGTAAGCTCATGCAGGCCAAGCTATAGCTTCAGCTTATGCACACACTAAACGCTGAAACCTATGAAGATGATGTGTTTAACAATATGCCCTGTATAAATGAATGTAGTTGGCATCCACTGCTTTTTTTTACAGCTCATTAACACACCAGCCGAGTGTGAAGAGGGATGAACAGGGAACATGCAGTATAGAAGGTCCCAGGCTTAAGTGCACTTGAAAGATAATAGGACTCTACAAGATCAGTGCCAAGCTGCTGCCAATTTCTCTCATGAACATTTACATGAATAGCATTCACTTACACATGCCTTCAGACACAGAAACACACAGAGGGTTCTCCAAAGACTGCTGGTGACGAGCTGAGAGCACTGTATTTCAAATGAAAATCAATGCAACAAGCTGCCATTCTGTCACTCTGTTTACACAATATCTTACATGACAACAGCTCGGCAGTCGGACCCTGCCAAGAAAACATCAACCTTACATTGTGTGTGTGTTTGCGTGTGTGTGCGTGTGTGTGTGTGTGTGTGTGTGTGTGTGTGTGTGTGTGTGTGTGTGCATGCGTGTGTGTGGAACAACTCAAAGATCTGTTGTGTGTAAACAACTCAGTGTTCATCTTTTTGCAGCTTGTCTACCGGTCAACAACTCTTGTTGACAGTATTGACAATGTAGCCCCTGTCAACACACAATGCCAATGGTAAATCCTGTTCGTAAAAATTGCCATTCCAATAGCCAGAACAACCAAACAGAACACCAGAGATTAACCCTAAGTGTGTTATTTTTTTCCATCTGGAAGGAGAAATATCATGGCAGGGTTGAACAAACAAACAATGGCACAGCTCTTACTCTCTTGGACAGTAGGAACATTTCAGGCGCAGCACTACTGCCATCTGCATATGTGGGAGCAGCAATGTTACTTACTGTAAAAGCAAAAACTGACAACAGTGGCAACATTGCCATTATGAATTTCCTTGTCTATTGTTTATGCAAAGTGAGCCATTGACACAGGATTTTCTTAGAATTAGCCCAATACAAAAGTACCCCTGCAAAGCCATTACTGCCAGGTAAGCTAAAGGCACATAGGCATTGACTTGGTGGGTTGTGCAGATCCAATTATGTGAATGTTAGTCTAGACCTTGGAGCAACTCATAACAAGTGTAGTCTTGGAGTTTTGGACTTTGCTGACTCATGCCATGCCAAACAGGCAGGTAATAATAACATTGTCCATGGGGTGCCCCAGGGTTTACTACAGGGGATGCAGGGTCCTGCTTTGACCTCTATGTGACATTCATTTCCTCATCTTACCTCCCTGTCCTCTGGCACTAAATAGTAAAGATGAATGGGCAGGGTGTGAACGCAACGCACTTAAAGGTACACCACCGTCTCTATCATAGTGTGATGATTTCAATCAAACTCAATATCACTGATCCTCCCGTTTCCATTGGCTTGGCTTGGACTTGGACGACACATCTCTCTTTGTCTTCTCGCTGCTTACTGACGCTGTGTCTCTCCTGCTTTCTTTCGAGTGTGTCTTTCCTTCTGTGTTGAAAGTCTTGAAGTTGACCTTTCTGAGATTCCTTTTCCTCTACCTCCCGCCTCAGCCGCCCATGTCATCCTGGTCTACCTTCCTCCCACTCTTTGTCCTTCCAAACGAGCCACCTGCTGCCAGTCTCATTGCTGCTGCCAATCAGGCGCTAGCTCTGCTCTGCCAGCCTCAAATCTACGGCTCGCCACCACCGCTCGCCATCACCCCTGTCACCCGTCAACCACGATTAAGTGTCGACGGGCCCTTTTAACAGCCACTGGAAGTGGACACTGGGGAGCTATTTAGGCATCAATTGGTCTGCCAGTTACAGGTGAGGTCGATGGAATAGAAGTTTAGCCTGGCTGGGACTTTTCAATCTCGCCTGTGCCGATGTGTGTGAGCAAAGAGCCCCCACTTGGTAAGACACCAAGGTCCATACCTGATATACAAAAGGAGAAGTATGGCCATTTTAACCTTTGAACTATTGACCCTTTAACACTTGTCTTCCAATTTCCTGTCGTTTGCTCTGCTTTAATAGATAGAATATGATATCTTGAACAACATATCTCCAACAACAAATATCTGATCAGTTATAATCCAAATAGCAGGACTTGTCCTGAAGTTAATTTGATCTCTAATCAGTACCCATTGATTATCAGTTTGTGCAGAGAGCGGATATAGAGGAGGGTGGCTCTGAGATGTCACTGCTCACCGTTAAGCCTTGTGGAGGTGTCATGGGCTCAAATTAACATCTGGGATGAAATGTGCCCACTATAAAACCCCAATGGCATATCTCTCAACCTATATCCATTATTGGTTTTTGAAGAGCTCATCTTGGAGTACGGCATAATGGAAATGAGAACACCGTATGCTGTGTATTTTGGAGATAATAATTTCACCCCTTTACCACAGTAACCCTTTATGTACCACAGTACATGCCATTTGTCAGCATGGCAAGCAGGAGGACATGTGGTGGCAGTGCGACATCGGGACTGGGCAGTTTTAGACACACTAGCTTTATCTGCTTTATTCAGAAGCACACTGCAGGCCGAGCTATGCTGCCACTGACAATTAAAATGCCATTCCCCCAGTGGCTATTTAAAAGGGCTGAGAAGAGGGCAAGTGCTCTGACATGCTACACAGCGACAACTGCTAGAGGCCAAGTAAAGCCTTCTTCATACATGTGACTTATTTCCTCTTTTTATATTTGTCCTATGTATCCCTCAACTAAAGTATAAGCTAACTCAATATTTCTTCATCATTATTTCAGCTATTGAGCTCCGGAACATTCTTTTTATATTTCATATCAATTTCTTTTTTTTTTTGCGTCAAGTTTCTCCCAGATCTCCCTTCTCTAGTTCAGCTCCGATATCAGCAGCTTCTGTCTCATAATGACAAGGTGCTGCCAGTTCATGCTCATTTCCTCCCTTTATCTATCCATGTATCCGCTTCACCGCATCATAGCGCTCTCCCCCTCCTCTCTCGCTCTCTCTCTCTTTTGTCTAGTGTATTCTTTTTGCTATGTTGGTGGGGGATTGTAAGAAGGAAAGGAAGTGTGAGAAAGAGAGACCGATGCCACAGCACCTCGTTCCCTTTTCCCATGAAGAGAAGCATCTGGTGACATATGACGCTTTGGCGAAGCAAGAGCGTGTGCGCATTTGTGTGTGTGTGTGTTTGTTTGTGTATGTGTGTGTGTGTGTGTGTGTGTGTGTGTGTGTGTGTGTGTGTGTGTGTGTGTGTGTGTGTGTGTGTGTGTGTGTGTGTGTGTGTGTGTGTGTGTGTTTGCGCGTACATTTGTGTGTATGTGTATGTTGTGTGTGTGAAAAAGAGTTTGTTTTTTTCCCCGAGCTCGCACATTTACACCACTCAGGATCGGAAAGTCCAGCTGTTTTTCGCTGCACATACTAGGTGAGGTGTTGCTTCACGGCGCAGGGCAGAAAGTGTTTGTTTATGTGCGCGTGTGAGTAAAATGGCATCTGTTCATTGTACCAGAGGGCCAGTTTGAACAAAATTGTTCCCAGGTTGCCATCTTGCTTCTCAAGAATATTGTGTGATAAAAGGCCCTCTGCCTCAATTCAGACAAGGATATTAAGAATATAAGACCAAGCCATGTATTGTCATCCATTAGATCAGGGGTGGGGAACCTTTCTATATAGGCCCATTAGGGTATTTGCAACATCCATCGGGTGCCACAGAAAATGATCAACATAAGCTTTTTTGCACTTGGTCGCATATGTTACAACATGAAGTTAAGTCATGATTAAATACAGAGAGCCCCTGATACATGTAACGTGATTTACGTAAGAAACTGTTATTTAATCAAAACTAGTCTGTTATATCCTTGCTAGGGGTTTCATTGAAAAAAATCAAATAGTCTTGCATCTTAGCAATGGTAAAGAGCACTTAAGTAAGGCAACAGCAAAGTGTAAAATTTAGCCATGCAGAAAGTTTAATTTTGAAATGCTGGATTGTTGGATACGGTCTTCCTGGTGAGATATATTTGATCATAATTGTATATTTAAAATTCACCCCTACATCATGTATATTATATCATATATGAATAAATATATAAAAAAAAATCTATTATAATATTTTCATATACCACATATGTTTTCTTTAAAAAACTACATGTGACACAATGTCTCTCTTTCAGGTTTTACCAGTGTAGTGCTGAATTGAGGGACAAGGTACTCTGGATTCAGACCTTTGTCAAGTGAAGAGTCAGGGAGTTGAAGTCCATGAGGCTGCTGGTGTCACCCTTATAGCATAGTTCTGTGGCTGCTGGGTTCTGCTTCTGGTACAGAGACGGCTCTAAGGGACAAGGAACAACAACCGGATTAGACATTTAACAGTTTTCAAAACATATAAATTGCATGTGGGAGAAGAAGAGAAGAGAGGGGGGAAAAAGCAATGTGTCGGTGCCTTTTAATAGTCCCATTTGCAAAAGATATAAATATATTCTGTAGGATATATAAATGCAAATTGGTACAGCAAAGCACAGCGCTTATTTTTCTTCAGAGGGAACACTATTAGGTCACTGCTACACTTATCTACACTTACAAACAAATATAATGAACAACAACTCTTCCAAGTGCAGTCTATCATATTTAGAGCAGCCAACAGTATGTCAGCGCAATTATTTCTGTGGACCTTAATGTACGTACACACCCACACACACCTCTAAGAACATGTGGTATTAGTATGTATTTGTCTACAATTATAAAAATAAAGATTATATATAATTATAATGTTATTTTTATGGAATATCTAACACAATGTCATCTACAATATCAGCCTTTTGGGTCTAATTAATGAGTTTATTTACATAAATCAAATTATTTAGTTTCTTTGAAATACGATAAATAGAGTTCCATCTGATGTTTCTTACGTAATGTTCACCACCCCCTCTGTGTGTCTGCATTGCTCATCCTCTTTTTTCCTGCTCCTCTTCATTTTCCCCTATACCTTTCTAACTGGCTCACATCATCTGCCCAGCAGTGGCAATTAAGGCGTTGCTATCATCTGAATTAATCACAGTGATACTGCACAGACACATGCTATGAAGAGCTCGGCCCAGGAGCTGGGCTATCATTATGGCTAGATTACTGTCCATGGTCTGTCTAGATGGACATTACCAAGCTACTAATAACAGTCTGACCTATCTTCTCGGGGCTGCTAACAGCACTCAGTATGGGAGGGGAGAAGGAAGGGGAAAGGCCATGATGGAAAGAGCAATCTAGTGTGTGCCAACTTAGGTCAAAAAGAAAGTATAGGGCACAGACTCGTGGGTTTAGTGGAGAACCATTGGGTTATCAAGAGCCCTAACTGCTTAGAAATGGTCCACTGCTATGGCCAAAAATTGTTTATCAGATATGACACGGTTGTGAATGGAATTAGAACCTAAGTGCACTTGTTGGGTGACAAGCCAATCAGCCTTAGATCAGCCACTTCAAATGCTGAGAGTGTACGCTTTTCACTCCCCGAATGAAACACGCGTCACAGAGATGCTGCTCAGCCTGGCCTTTGCTCATCATCAAAGATGTACAACTTGGAGAAAAACTACAAGGCATTGGCTTGTTATTTTACAAATGCTTGGCCTTTAAATATCTTGAGGTGTGTGTGTGTGTGTGTGTGTGTGTGTGTGTGTGTGTGTGTGTGTGTGTGTGTGTGTGTGTGTGTGTGTGTGTGTGTGTGTGTGTGTGTGTGTGTGTTTGACAGAGAGAAGTAAAATAAAAAGAAAGGGAAAGAGTGAGAAAGAGAGAGAGAAAAAGGAATGAGAGAGAAAGTGAGCGTGTGAAGAATAACAAATAACTAAGTATTTGAGAAGTAGTGAGAGAATGAGAGAGAGAGAGAGAGAGAGAGAGAGAGGGGGAGAGGGAGAGGGAGAGAGAGAGAACTACGCAGCAAGGAACAATGAATATGTGAGAGAAAGAGAGAGCGAGAGAAAGCCGTTTTGCCTTAAGTGTTGTGATCACTAAAACCCATGGTGTATTGTGGTCCAGGTTACTCTCCAGGGCACTGAATCGATGGCCTTTTGAGGTGTTGTGTTGTGTTCATTTTTTCAAGGTCTCACTGGCTCTTATTGATCTGCGTCCCTATATCTTATCGCACATGCAGTATTTCACAGGTTGCCCACAGATAAGCAAAAATACTTGGAGGCACAGACACGCATGGTTAACAGCAGATTTATTTCAGATAATGCCAATAAGCACCATACTCTAGCCGAGCTTATGCCTTCCACACAACAGACCTTTCAAAACACTTACTCAATACACCAAAAGATTTATATCCAGGTAACTCTCACTGAGCCGGGGAAAATGTGGGAGTCATTTGTTATTCAGTCTCCTTCCCAGCATTGTCTCTCTTCCACATTCGCTAAAGCTAGCACTTGGCTAGAAGGATGAATTCTTATTTAAACTGAGCTGAAATCTATCATATAAATAATGTTGTTGGGACTGATTTATACAGCTGGCGGGCTGGCAAAATCGTTTCTCCACCTCGTCTCCACCCCTCTTTACTCTACGCAGCTGCAATATTAACCAGCAAAGATGCTACTTGCCCATTATCTCTCTGCAAGTGTGGCTACATGCCACCACGAGTTATGGACGACAAGTCATTTTCCCTCGGAGGCAAACAGGAAACACACCTTATCTGCATGCATTCAGACCACGATGCTTACATTATATATGCTAATTCAACTAAGTCACAACAAAAGACATTCACGCCAAAGAAACGGGAAAATCCCTACTGTTGTCCTATTATGAAGTAGAAATGGAATTCTCATCATCAATAACTTTCTATAATAAATGGTTTTAATTGTTTTGTTATGTTTTGCTGGTTCAAATGCATAAAATTGGGATGGTATCTGAATATATATAAAAAAAAATGGTTACATCAAAAAAGGTGCTCTAACACAATGTAAAGAATGCAGGTTATGCATGTATTTAAGGTTTTGGGAAAGTTTGCTCTTTTCACATTTGACACTTTGCAAATAGCTCACCGGCTAAGAATACTTGACTAATCATGCATCTTTGGCATGGATCTTGATTTAATAAGAGCGATATGCATTCACAAATTGAAGCACTGCCTGCAGAGTTTCACCCACGAAACAGGAACATCTACAAATCCAGGAACGGTGATGGGAGTTTGTTGTATGGCTGTCTTGGTTGTGTTTGCTTGACCATCACATCAATAATTTTATTAAAATAAATGTTCATAATTGATACAGAGCCATTTAGCTAAACATGAATGGAGAAAGAAAAGAAAAAAACAAATATTGTGAGGAAACAATTACTTTTTCGCTTATCATTAAGAAATCAAAATCAAACTGCTTGTGGCTTTGTAATACCATTTTACAAATCACTGTATTATTTTCAAGCATGTGCCAGCAGCGTAAAACATTTTGCTACTCGATCCGTCGACAGCAGGGTCTACCAAAAGTGTCCCCCGACAATACACAGTATTGTGCTGTTCACATCTAGATGCAAAAGAATACGTTTTGTCACTCTGTATAGAACTGCCAAGGTTGCACTGTAATACCCGTATTAGTTTTAGAATAGAAATTCCTGCATGGCTGATTGGTTGTAGATTTCATTAATTGAGACTTATTCATTAGATTATTTTTCTATTTCTCTCTCTCTATTTCTTTCTCTCTCTCTCTACCTCACACACACACACATATATACTGTATACATATATATATATACATATATAAATATATATATATATATATATATATATATATGTGTGTGTGTGTGTGTGTGTGTGTGTGTACTGTATCAATGAAAGCAATGTAGGATAAAAATAGGATTAATACTTATTAATGTACTATTTATAACTTTATTTATTATTAACACTGAATTATTGAAAAAACCACCGGCTATTTGAAGCAAATTGGGCGATAAGACAACTTCAGTTTAGTTTATTTTGCTGTTCTGCCAATTTATCTTCAAATCTGATGAGTAAAACTCGACCTCATCTCTGTTTCCCCTTGTTTGAAAGTCTCTCCAGACTGATTCTTTCACAAGTGAAAAGCTACTACTGAAAATGTCAGATTCCATTTGTTTTTTGCAAACAAGAAGCTCCCACCTTTCAGTTTTACCAAGACACATTTGATTGAAGTAGCAAAAGTAAAATAAAACTGTCATCGAAAAATAGATCCAAATTTCAGGAATGTCAGGAGAGCTATTTTGCATTAAACATACATTGTTTATGCATAAAATTACTTAGTAGTAGGGGAAAGTGTGTCTGTTCTTTAGGTCCACATTGGTTTGTTTCGCAAATAAGTTTAATTGAATATGCGCTCCCAACAATGCTCAGGTAGTAAACATGTTTATCAAACAAAATAATAACTATAATGCTACGTTGTTTTGTGGAACCACTTGAGTTTTGTGGAGCAAACTGGACAAGGTCATGTCATGGTGTATTTGTCATTCAATCATTGAGTGACACAGTGCACAGGAAAAACCCTAGTTCTCTGTCTTTTTCCAGTCTGCCTCTTTTGTCTTTATCTCTTACTGCTGCAGCACACACACACACACACACACACACACACACACACACACACACACACACACACACACACACACACACACACACGCACACGCACACCGATCTGCACAACACAAACAAAAGGCACATATGCATCCAAACTCCTGGATTCTCTATTTCTACAGAACGGTTGCCGGTGCTGGAAGGTTGCCTGTCACCTCACGTTGGCCTCAGAATCCTGTCATCTCCCCAGGGAACAAAGCACGTCACAGCAGAACAGAACATAACTGCATTCTGCCAGTCTAAATGAAGATGCATCCATATGCTGTAGGATATAGCGACTGTGAAGGCCTGTGTTCAACAATTGTCTCTCAATGTCCACCTTGGATCACTTAACATGTCATCGGATGATGACCAAAATTTTGAGTTTCAATTGATTACGTGTCAGAAGCATGCTATTTGATTGTAACTTGACATTGTCGAAGAGTAACTCAACCACTACCTTGTACGTAGCTGGTTGTTTACTTTGTTCAATGTTTACTTTTTGGCTGGTGGTTGGACTGCCTCACCACGAGGCATTCTGTAGAGCAGAAGTTTAGTGGTGTGTCACTGGCTCATTAAGCGAGCTGGAAGTACAGTGGTCACTCCGTACTGAGCTGCTTCATTGGGTCACAGTGTGATATTAACTGTACTATTCTTGAGGCCCACGGAACAGCCATTCATCCAACTCTATGGGAGCTCACTAATTATTAGTCTTATGGTTGGCCCCCTGCCTCTTTCGGCTCTCTCCTCTGTTCCTGTCACTACTCCTCTCCCTTGGGTCCTCTCTTCTTCCTCAGTTGACTAACTCTCGCTCTCCTCCACCTCTGTTTCTTCTCCAATTCCTATCGTTCCTTTCCAGCAATTTAATAAGGTTCCTATACCAGCTTCAGCCTTTTTTTCCCCTCCTCTATTTTAACTGTCAGCACCGAGTAGAAAAAAAGATGTTTGGAACAATAGCCAAGTGTAATGAGAAGTGGAGGTGATTAAGGAATGAATGGGGATGCCGCTGAAACCTTCTAGCAGACCACACTGTGCCTGGCCCTGTCTGCAGTCCGCTGATAGCCACAGCTTCCCTATTCTTTCCTTCTGCCACAACTTTAATTGCATTGACATTCTGCGCTCTAGAAGCTGCTGGACTCCTGATAAACCTCCTCCATTCATGAATTAATCATCAGCAGGCGGACAGCATCCCAAATCAACTACCACAGCATCCTGATGCCAGGTGTCCCAAGCAGTGTCGTGAGCAACGCGTTACTGTAATTAGATTACATTTCTTAACAGGGGCGTGTCTAGGGTTGGGCTGGAGGGAGAGTTGCTCATCCAGAGATAAGCCTTGCCCACCCAAAGGAATCATCTGCCCATTCAATAAAAACTCAGGAGAAAAAACAGTTATAGCTATTTTTTGAGCATTCATACTTCTCTGTCATACTTTTCAGCCAGAATGTACTAATTAAAACAATAATAAAAAAGCACTGATGACCATACCATTAATATCTCAGCCGATCAATCACACGCTATTTTTCTGAAAATGATAGATATTACAAACAAAATAACCACATATAATTGGTTAAGGGGTAACTGGCGCAAATAATTTGTGATATGTGCTGGCCCGTAATGTATTGAAATCTTCATTTACCTAAGAGGAGGGCTATGTGGAGAAAAAGGTCCCGTATTTGATTTGTGGCTTTAATGTGAAATCTGAGATGACTTTTTGATGTAAGATAAGTTGTTTAATGATCAAATGTTTTCGCTCTATTATCTGACAAAAAAAAAGTTCTGCCTTTTTCTAACTTATATTGTTAAAATACGTCACTTCTAATGTCAGAGGTTATTATAATCAGCTTGACGATGAGAAAGCTGAAGTGAGTGAGTAAAATTACTGCTGACTACAACAGAGTGGCTTGGCCCACTTCATGTGATTGAGAAATGCTTTTCCTCTATGGTCTAAGTAGGACGAGCCAGCCAAGCAACCCGAAGACAGGCAACCAACTAAATTACCCAGCCCACCAACTTGACTGACTTACTGTAAGAAATGTTCATCTGTCAAGTTGTCTTTGACAGGGGTTTCTGCCTTAGTGTTTCATGTACATTAGTAGCCTAGCATATGAAGATAATTATGTAGTGTATTATGTAATGTGTTGGATGGCTGTCAGTTATAAAAGAGTTAGCAAATAGTCTTACCCATCCACCACAAATGCAGGATATCTTAAGACAAAATGTGGCTTGCTGCTTGCACATAAGGAAGGTACTGGTTGATCTAGAAGGCTTTGTTCTGTCTGTATGGCTCCTTTCAATCCGTTTGGTTTATAGATCACGTTTATTTTACCACGATTTTGTTCCCGTCCTTACATTTTCTTTCTGATCTGAGTTACAGAAAGTAACTTCAATGAAAAGTAATGAGTAGTGTAATTAATTCTCTGGGAGAGTAATTAATGAAGTAATCATATTACATTTCAGAGAAAGTAATGAATAACTTTACTTAACTACTTTGGTTATTTTCCCTGCAGGTACCGGTGTATGAGTTACAGGTGTATGAGTTTTAACCATGTAGCCACCCTCCATAATCCTCAATGTTTAGCTTGAGTATGTAACCTAGTACATTTCAGTGCTGTTTGATTTAATTGGCCACATCCTCAATGGCATCAGTCTTTTTTCCTTTTCCTGACATAGACAGCAGGTTAATATAAAATATCATTATAAGCTATACATGAATCACTGTGAGCTGTATAACTCAGCTTCAGCTTTCCCTGTCTTAAATGGTGCTCCTTCCTTCCACCTTTTAGAATGATGAAGAGGATGGAAGGCAGAAGGAGGTCAACGTTGCTTATACATGAACATCAGATTGGAAGTGAATAGACTGAGAGGTAAATCTAGATGGAATCTGAGAAAACAAGGTACAAATAGAGAAGGGTGGTAGGCTAACGTAAGGGTATGAGACGGAGATATGGTGATGGTACACATAACGATCTTCCCATCTCATACTTTACAAAAAATAAGATAATGAGGGAGCGAGCGGAGATGGAAGGAAAAAGTAATGCTGCTCCAGTGCCCTTGTGAGCGCCAGGGAGACTGGAAAGTAATGGCTAGATGGATGGAAACAGAGACAGGAGAGAATTTCCAACCTTCTGTATCTGCCCCAAGAGAAGAGTCTGTGGTCTTCCCGTTACTATTATTTAGATCACAATCTACACAATTACTTCTTGTATTTGTGCACTGACTTCATCAATACATCCTAGAAAGACAATCTGCATGTAAACATTTTCTTTCTTTTGTTTCTCAGTTTACTAATCAGGGCAATTATGTTACTGTTAGATTTGCCAAAATAGGTAACTTATGTGTTCTCAGACTTCTAACAATACTATTCTGTAAATTTAAATTTTGACTCTGTGAAGGTGGGTTGTAACAAAATAACCACATATAATTGGTAATAATAATGTAAATCATACAAATTACCAAACTATTCCTTGAAACTTTATGTAAACATCAGACAAACAAACTCTGACAACATTGACGTTTTTGTTTGCGGTTTGTTGTGACACCAACACTGACCGTCTGCTAACTTTCCTTGATGCACTCAACAATATCCTCATCCCTCTACAGGAAGAGACACGTGCATTGTATCCTATTCTGATATAAATATTGCATTAAAACAATCATTGTACGATATATTGACAATATTGTGTTAGAATACAATCACATACAACAGTCTGTATACCATAGAATTGCAATCTATTTTGGGACAAAACATTACAAATGCAGAAAAGGGAAACAATTTCTGCACAATTTCATACATTTGAATATGTAGCGTGGCCTCATGAAGCCAAAACATATATGTCAGACCAACCCATTCGTCTTAAACATTTATTGAATGTTAATACGCTTGTTAGCTATTGTGTTTTTGTGGTTTTTGGTTTTGTTTGTGAGTTGTGTATTTGTGTTAGAGTTTTGAGAAATGGAGCTCTAACGTCACGAAACGTGCTTAAACGATTGTGTAAAAACTGTAATGCTAATGCCACTTTAAAAAGGAGAACAACGCATATAAGTAGTTGTTACAGTTTTACTGTTTCACAGTAAACAAAATCAACATGCGACAGACAATTGATATGCAGTGTTATATTTGATTTACACTTTTTTATTTATAATTAAAATGTGTTGTTTTCTGATGGGAATGAGAGGGGGGTATTCACAATAATTCTGCATTTGGTAAGAACAGAACTGTCAGAAATTCTTAGAACATTCTTACCAAGTTAACCATCTCTTATGCGACAATAAAGAAGCTCAGTATGCTCCCTCTCGAATTTGTCAAATAATGCCCAGCACTACTTGGTGTCGTAAGTATCTTGGCTTTCAATCTGTAAAAGCTATATTCACAATTAGACATTGTAGACTGCTCTTTGTATTAGCGATGCATTTTCCCTCATGGATGTCTGCGATGGTGAAAAGATTAAGTGAAACATATGGTCCTTGACTGTACTTTTAACATTTTATACGAGGTTCACAGGGCCGATGTCATCTTGCAACCGCTCTACTGTCAATGTTTTTGGAGTCGCCTCACAAATTAATTCTGGTTAATCCACGAATGGAGGCTGGCAATGCTGACGTGTTTGGGGGTGGGGGTGAATGTGTTTGTGTTGTGATTTGTTTGCGTGTGTGTGTGTGTGTGTGTGTGTGTGTGTGTGTGTGTGTGTGTGTGTGTGTGTGTGTGCAGTGCACATACATATGACAAGACAGAAGTGTGGCAAAATTTCCCTGAGGCAAAAGAAAATATTTCCAATTAAATTGCAGCCTGTGTGGGAGTTGAAAAGGGAAGAATGAAAAACAGAGACAGGGAGAGCAAAGTGAATGGTTATGAGTCATAGCTCTGACTCCATACCCTGTTAATGCACTTTTAATGTACTTCAAACTACAATACATTTAAGTGTACTGAATATTCAGCTGATATATTTAATGTGAACAACTGCCACTTGCAGTTGATGGGGAAAGTTTTGTGCAAAACATTACGTTTGTCTTTGCAAAGACATTGTGGAGACCACTAAAAGGCTCCCTTAGTTTTTACAAGGGTCTTTAATATACAGATGAAAATGTGGGCTTCTGTTGGCTTAGACAAGCTGTGTGAGTTTAATTTCACTTTTAAGACCCTTA